>JANHFR010003255.1:13525-23525 GCA_032468015.1 Mimophis mahfalensis | reverse complement strand
GCAGGCAGGCAGGGCGGGACGGACGCCGTCGGGGTCTGGACTTGGGGGGACGGGGGCGCAAAAGGCCCGAGAACCCCAGCCGCGCCGGAGGCGGCCCCGGCCCGCGAGGGGACTCGGACGGCCCGGGTCCTTCCTCCGCACCGGGCGGGGGAGGGGCGGGTCGCCCGGAAACCCCGGCGGGCTCGCGGGTCGCGCTCGCGGCGATTGAACCGTCGGCGACGCTCAGACGGGCGTAGCCCCGGGAGGAACCCGGGGCCGCAAGTGCGTTCGAAAGGTCGATGATCAATGTGTCCTGCAATTCACATTAATTCTCGCAGCTAGCTGCGTTCTTCATCGACGCACGAGCCGAGTGATCCACCGCTAAGAGTTGTCAGTGTCGGAATCCGTGGGGGATCACGCCCCCTCCTCGCGCGAGGAAGAGGCCGCGCCCCCCACGGGAGATAAAAAGGAAAACGAGACGAGACACAAGCTGGGTTTTCGAAAGGTAAAACGGACCGGGCGCTCGGCTCGGCCCAGGACCCCTCCGCTCGGGAGGCCCCGCGGCCGCCGGGCGGGGGCGTGGGGAGTCGAGGCGGAGCTCCCCAGCCCCCGGGCCTCGCCAGGCGAGGCAGCTCGAGGCTTTGAACCGCCGCCCGCCGGGTGGGGGGCGTCTCGGGTACCCGGCCCACGTGTTTGGGGAGGGAAACTGGCGGCGCGGAAAAGACAGACCGACCCTCGGGGCGCGGCAACCGCGACGCCGCCGGCCCCGTCCTCGGCCGGGCGGCACGCCGGCCGCGCTCCAAAGGGGCGCCCGGAGCGAAAGGACGGCCGCGGCGGCAGACCGCCTTCCCCCACCTTCGGGCCTGCGGAAGTTTCCCTCCGATCGGTCCGGCGCACCCGAGGGGGAGAGGAGCGGGAGCCGGGCCGGTCCGCCGGGCCGGCTCTCGGTCGCGAAGAACGGAAGGGAGGAAGACGCAAGACGGACGGGAGCGAGAGAGGGGCGACGCGCTCGGCCGCCGGGCGGACGGAGGGTCCGCGGCGGGAGGAGAGCACCCCGGAGCGGGCGCGGCGCAGGGCGCGCGCGACGGGCGGACCCGTCGAGCCCCGCCCGGGATAAGCTGGGGGTCCCGGACCAGCCAACGACGGCAGGCGGAGCCGTCGTCGCGGCGCCGGAGGCCGCGCGCCCCCATCCCCTCGCGTTCGCGTGGCGGCGACCGGCACGGAGGCCCGGCGCCCGGGCGGCCCGGCCCGCGACCCCCGTTTCACACCCACCCCCGGGGAGGGGGAGGGAGGTCGGGGTGACGCGCGTCGGCACCGCCGCGGACGTCCGGGGCACGGCGCCATCCGGTCCCCGCCTGCTCCGCGAGGGCGGAAGGCGCGCGGGTCGGCGCCGCGAGCGGGCGTCCGCCGGCCCGAAACCCACCCGGTGGCGGGAGTCGGACGGGACAGCCGGCCGCGGGCCCTGGCCTCCCCCTCGGCGTCTCTCGAACTCGCCGGCCGCACACCCTGGCGCACGCCGACGACAGCCGTCGGTTTAAAGTTAAAAATGTAATTGTAAAGCTTTTTAAAATAATAAGAAAAATTTTAGAAGGCACAGAAATGGATAGGCTAACCATGGCTATAAAAGAAAAATAGAAAACAGAATATTATGAGATTTGGGGAATATTTTATGGTTGGCTAAAAAACAAATGGGAAAGCATATTGAGGGATGATTAAAGCTTGGGTTTATAATGATGCTTTGGAATAATAATGTATTTGCTTCTATATTTTAATAATGGAGAATTTTTTTTTCTTTTTTGAAAATGTAATGTTCTTGTAAAACTTTTCAATAAAAAAGAAAAGAAAAAAAGAAAAATACTCCCAAATACAGCAGTGTAAGCTCCTACCTTGTGGTCTGGGTCATTCTTCCTCTTTTGCAACTAAAAATGCAAACCTTTGGCGTTGCTCTATGCTCCACCCAATCATCAGCAACTACTTCCTCCCGATCTGTCTTTCCTTTGCATCTGTCGGAGGGTGTCCTGAGCAGAAGAGCAACACATCCTGCCCAGGGCACAAGAGCACCGAATTCGGAGCTACAAGATTTCAACAAACGAGGAGATAAGACTGGAGATCAGCAGGGCAGAATGGTTAGCTTAAACTATTCCTAATTCTGGGTGGGGCCCTGACTTCCGATATTGGCTTAGTGGGCTTGGAAAAGTGGTCTTTTAAAATTTATTTTACTGGTCACTTTGCTATTCAGTTGTTTGTTCATATCTGGGGGAGGTTTTGGAGGAACCGTTTCTTGGCTATCTCTCAAAATGAAGCTTCAGGAGAAACAGGACCCCAGTGAAAGCTCATGTTGGCAGTTGGTAGAAACTCACTTCCTCTGCTGCGGTGTGCTGGATTGAAAGATCAGCATTTCAAAACAAGGGCGTTTTGGAATATCTGAGTTTAAAAGTTATAACCAGATGCAGAGCACCTTGTAAAGATTTAAGCCTGTTTGGTCCCGAAATGGAGAGCCAGAACCCTCTTTTCTCAGGTTTTCAAACAGGCTGGAGAAATTCCATTTAGGCATAAAACTTCCTAGAAGCCAGGTTGGCAGAGGAGATTAACTTGACTTCTGGTAACTTCATGATTTGTAATCAGTTCAAAACTTGCTTGTGTTTGTTGATGTTGCATCACAATGCATGGTTTCCGCTGCCAAAGATCTAACAGGCCAACATTACAATGGCGTAGTGGCAGAGGAGATGTTGGGAGAAAAACTAACAAGTAGGCATATGCTGGTCTATGGCCATTAATTAAGATTTGTTGGATTGACTATAGGCAAATGCCATTACATGGAACAAACATGTTCAGAATGAGGATGCAGGCAGCAAAATCCAGGTGAAAAAGACGTGTTTTGTGAAGGATTGAACGCCATCGTTTTAAAAAAATGAGGAACAGCAAAAGCAGAAAGGCATTAGAAAAACATTGCCTAGTTGCTTATAATCCTCCAGTCTTGTGCAACCAGTTCCCCCATCTGTCCCTACCCCATGTAGCCATCCGGAAATTGGAAATGTTAATATCAGTTTCAATTTAAATTTATAGTTACCTCTAAACCTTTAGCTGTAGCAAAATGGACGATGGTTTTAAGAAAGCAAGTACCTGTTTGGCATATGTCATCTATTCCCATTTGAGCGTTTTTGTTGTTTTTTTACTGGATACGAGACTCTAATTTTTGAAAATACAGGCAGCCCTTTGCAGTATGTAATCAAAGAGGGAAGGAGAGCCACGTGTCCTTCAGAAAAATGAAATCATGCCAAATATGATAGACCAGGTTGCTCTTTCTTTTTTCTGTTTTTAGTCAGATTCCCTGGTTGTGTGTGATGTGGATCCAGCGCTCATCGAGAAACTAAAGAAATTTCGTTTCCAGAAGGAGACTAAGAATACAGCTTTAATTAGTGAGTGACTTCCAATGTGTTGCAAGTTCATTTCTTGTCCCATGTTTTTTCTCCTTTGGACGCTCAAGCATTGAGACTTAGCACAATCACAGCTACTCCTTGACTTACAGCCATTCATTTAGTGACTTCAAAGGTACAACGGCTCTGAAAAAAGTGGCCTTTTTTCACACTTATGACCATTGCAGCATCCCCCTGGTCACTGGATCAAAGTTCAGATGCTTGACATCTGACTCATATTTATGATGGTCACAGCGTCCCAGGGTCACGTGATCCCCTTTTGTGACCTTCTGACAAGCAAAGTCAATGGGGAAGCCGGATTCACTTAACAATCATGTTGCTAACTTAACAATTGCAGGGATTCACTTAATAACAGTGGCAAGAATAGTCATCAAATGGAACAAAACTCATTTATAAAATGTTTCATTTAGCAACATAAATTTTGGGTTCAACTGTGATCATAAGTCGAGGACTACCTGTATTAGGACAAAACAATATGCCTGATCCATACTTTGCACAAATTTAGCACTCAATGGCACTCATACCTTAATGCATTTCAAGAATTTGTGCTTCCACAGTGATTATGCTTGCGTGCGCTCTGTGCGTGCATGTGTGTTTATGCTTTTAATGAACTCATTGT
The DNA here is from genome assembly GCA_032468015.1 of Mimophis mahfalensis. Taxonomy (NCBI): domain Eukaryota; kingdom Metazoa; phylum Chordata; class Lepidosauria; order Squamata; genus Mimophis; species Mimophis mahfalensis. Next base: position 19,490 of record JANHFR010003255.1, on the reverse strand, counting down.
ACACCTTTGTGATTGTGTTTTTTAACCCAAGAGGACAGCAGCTCCTTACTTTGAAATGTTGTCAGCATTTTATGCCCCTTATATTAAAGTGGCTTTGATGTTCATTGAACCTCTGCTGACAGCTGTATAGGCAATCTTTAACATCCATGAATTTGTCATCACTTTGAATAAAGTGAAGGAGATATGAAAACAGCTCTTGGCTGTAATCCTGCTCGCTGTAGATTGCTTCAGTGCTATTAAAAAGTCAGGATTTCTGTGCCCACTCTTGTCTGGCAGCCATGCTGGAAGATTTGAGAAGGACAAGGAACGGGTGATAACTGAGACAGCAAGCTTTCTAGGGAACCGATGGAAGTGGGAACCGTGTAAATTGGTTTTTCCTCTCTCTGTCATCAGTGAAAGTTGACAAAGACAGACAATTGGTGGTTCTGGAGGAGGAATTTCAGGTAGGTACAACTTCTATTTCATTTTTATAATTAAAATGAGTACAGTATTCCCGTTAAAGAAGCCGACCCATATTTTGAATGTATTTAAATACCTATTCATAATTCCAATCTGTAAATTAAAGCAGCATTTAGAAATAGAATGGATTGGAATAGAAACAGAATTCTTTATTAGCCAAGTGCAATTGGACACACGAGGAATTTGTCTCCAGTACATAAGCTCACAGTGTACATATAAACAGCAAGTAATAGGTCATAGGTCATAATCATAGTTACAATCATTAATCAGTTGATTTAGCCTTCAAACATATGTTGGTTGAAGGCTAAATTGCCTAGCATGTCTTTGCTGCTAAACAATTTGCAAAGATCAATAAAACTGCAGAGATGACTCATAATACATATTAAACTGGGGTGTCCACATTGGCAACTTTAAGACTTGTGGGCTTCAACTCCCAGGATTCCTAGCAAAGTTGACTGGGGAATTCTGGAAGTTAAAATCCACAGGTCTCAAAGTCAGGGAATTCTGGGAATTGAAGTCCACAAGTCTTAAAGTTGCCAAGGTTGGACACGGCTGCCTTAAACCAAGCCCTAGACTCTAGGGCCTAGAGGGTAGACAAAGCTACATCTTTCCCGTAGTCCCAAATCAATCAAAACTGCAGAATGTTCTCTTTTATATCAAATAAGGTACAAACGTTCAGCATGAGAAGGGGCTGCATTTCATGAATAGTTCTCTAGCTGCTTAAGTGTAATTTCATATGCTAAAAGTAAAAGCTCGATTTTTTAAAGTTAGAAAAACATAGAAATGTGTATTTTGTTATAATGAGCAGAGGTTATAAAGGAACTTTGCCTTGGGGCATAAAAATGAATTAGCTACATATGGATTAAAATAAATTACAAGCCAGCTCTTTTCCACCCGCACAATGGCAAGGTAGCAAGGCTGTCAAATCCTAAATCTTATCCAAGATGAATGCTTTTTCAAAGAGGGCCCTGCAGTCAACTATGCTTTTTCATTATTCTTTCATTTGCACTCATTCTTTCACGTGTGTGTGCAAGTACATCTATATATGTGCAGGAATACACATTCCATTTCCATTCCTCCTGATTTAAGTTCCCACCCTCTTCTGCCACTGCTTGAATCTGACTGAAGGCAACTTCATTGTTTTCCGTCCAAAAGCAACTTTTTCATTATACAGTCCAGCCTCCTGGATGTAAATTTTGCTAGAAATTACTGGGCTGGACAAAAAGCAAATTGAATTTCAAATCAAATTTATTATCTCAGGGGAACAATGTGCTGATGGCATTGTTTGCCTTCCTATTTAATTCAGTATGTTTTACAATCTTCACGCATGTCAGCGAGATGTTCATGATTTGATCTCTGGTTCACTGCTTTTTCACAATGCACAAGGAGTCGGTGGGATTCTGCGGAAAGCTTCATTTTTATCAGAATGCAAAATCATTTCAAAGGTCCCGAGGGAATCCTGAAAGCAAAAAGTGGTGCTTAATAATATTAGAGGTAGGATGAGGCAGAAAATAGATGCTTCTAAATAGAATTAACCACTTAGATTATTCAGGGAAAGCAGGCACAGCAATTGCTTCCATCTTGTGGGATCCAAATATTAATTGATGTTCTGTCTTGAGATTACCTCCTGTAATACAGTGAGTCCTCAATTTACGACCACAGTGGAGCCCCAAAGTTTCATTGCTAAACAAGACAGTTGCTAAGTGAGTTTTGTCCCATTTTATGACCTTTGTTGTCCCAGTTATTAAGTGAATCACTTACTTGGGCTCCTATCCTCAGGTTGTCCGACTCTGGGAAGGTCTTGTGCTGCTCTCTGTTGCTGCCCTCCTCACCCTCCACTTCCAAGCCTCCCAAGACACCCCAGCCCCGCACAGAGTGTAGGGCTCAGTCTGCGTGGGGAAGAGCTGGTGGGACACCCTTGTCAGAGGCTGCAAGCAACCTCTTCCCTTGAGCTGCTCCTGAGCTGCTCCGGTCAGTTTCAGGCTGCATTGGTTCTGCTGCCTTGGAAAGGATACGGGCAGGGACTTCAAAAGAGGCTCATCCCTTAATCAGAATAGAGCTGGAAGGGACCTTGGGGGTCTTGTAGTCCAGCCCCTGCTCAGGCTGGAGAACCTGTACCAGTGGTGGTGAACCTTTTTGGCACACGAGTGAACCCTCGTGCCAGAAACCGAAAGATTGCACGCGCATAAGGCCAACCCGGAAGAGCAACGGGCAACGGCTCCATGTGCCCAGAGAAACGGCTCTGTGTGCCACTCCTGGCCTGCGTGCCATAGGTTTGCCACCGCTGCCCTGTACCCTTCCAGGCAAGTGGCGGTCCAGTCTCTTCTTGAAAGCCTCCCGGGATGGAGCACCTCCAACCTCTGGAGATGTTCCACTGGTTGGTTGTTCTCACCACTAGGAAAGGTCTCCTTAGTTCTAGGTTGCTTCTTGATGGGTTTCCATCCCCTGCCCTCCGGTGCCCTGGAGAATAAGTGGACCCCTCCCTCTTCTTTGGGGCAGCCCCTCCAATGCTGGAAGGCTGCTGTCATGTCACCCCGGTCCTTCTTTTCTCTGGACGCTCTGCGCCCGCTTTTTTGGCACTTAAGCAGTCGAACCAATGAAGAACTTTGGAGCCCCTTTCCTGACCCCGAGTCAGAGCAGGCAGCCTTCCGAGACGATGCCGGGTGAGTCTGCAGAGCAGGAGGCGGCCTCACCGCTGCTGCTGCTTCCTCATCCCGCACCCCCCGCCCCGCTCTCAAGAGCTGCAAGCAACCATCAGCATTTTATGGCCCATTGTATTCCACTATCTGGAATGTCAAGAGGCTCTGCTGAGCCTTTAAACAACGCTGGCATTTTGATGCGAGGCTCAGAATGATAACTGTCACCTGCCGAGACTTTTCCGCTGCTTTTAGTCTTTAGTCAGAGCAGCTCCGTTTGATGGCTCTTTGGGTGGGAAGAACGGCACTGGCAGAGCCGGCCTGCCACGGGGGCTCAGGGCAAGGAGGGGGGCCGTCTCTGAACTTTATGCACTGTGCATAATAGAAGCACCGAATCCTAAGGCTGGAAGGGACCTTGGAGGTCGTCTAGTCCAACCCCCTGCTCAAGCAGGAGACTTTATGCCAGGGTATCCAGCCTTGGCAACTTTAAGACTGCGGACTTCAACTCCCAGAATGCTTCTGCCAGCACAGCATTTGTCTGAAATGGTTTCCTGCCTGAGCAGGGGGCTGGACTAGAAGACCTCCAAGGCCCCTTCCAGCTCTCTTTTTCTGTTATATGAAAACATTGCATGGCTTACACTTTAGAAATGCTTTCCCTGCCTCTGACCCCACAGACCCCCCCTCCTCCCCATTTTTCACCCAGTTCCACCTAGGTGTTAGCTGAGAAATCTCACCCCTGTGTGTGCCACCCCCGTTGCTCTGAAGTCACGCCTCTTTCCTCCTCTCTTCTCTTCCGCAGGACGTCTCCCCCGAGCAGCTGAGTAGGGAGCTCCCCGAGCGCCAGCCTCGATATCCTGACTCTGGTTCCACCTCCTGTGTATTTCAGCCTCTGTCCGTACCTGGAAGTGGCTCCTCCGTGTTGCTCTCCTGCTTGCAGGGCAGACAAGGGGAGGCTTCTCCCAGCTCAGGTGTAATTAATTCGTGGCATTTGCTCTCAGGGCGTGGCAGAATCTGCAGGTTAGTTAGCAGACTCTTACCCAAGGATGATCGCTGTAGTTTTTGGAGCAGTGTTTCTCAACCTTGGCCATTTGAAGATGCCTGGACTCCAACTCCCAGAATCCCCCAGCCAGCAACGCTTCTGGGAGTTGAAGTCCACGGATCTTCAAACAGCCAAGGTGGAGAAACCCTGGTTTAGGGGATAGTTGGTGGGGAAGCCCTTTCAGTGGGCCAAGATGGCCATCTGTGGTGTCTCAGGAATGTCTGGCTGCCCATGCCGGAAAACAGGGTGGCTCATAAATAGGCCTTTCATCTGGCCGACAGCTAACAATCTGGGGCTGTATAAATCTGGATGGCCATGTGGTGGCAGCACTACATGGAGTTGACTTACCATAATTCATTTAGTGACTGTTCACTTAGTGACAGCACTGAGAAAAGTGTCTTATCACCGTTTTCCACACTTAATGACCGTTGCTGCATTCCCGTGGTCACAGGATCAAACTTCAGATGCTTGGCAGGGGGTTCATACTTATGAAGGTTGCAGCATCCCGGGGGTCACACCCTCCCCTTTTGCTACCTTCTGACAAGCAAAGTCCATGGGGAAGCCAAATTCATTTAACAACTGTGTGACTAACTTAACAACTGCAGGGGGTCCCTTAACAACTGTGGCAAGAAAGGTCATAAAATGGGGCAAAACTGACTTCATAGCTGTCTGGCTTGGCAACAGAAATTTCGGGCTCGCTTGGGGTCGTAAGTCGAGGCCTACCCGGGCGGGAGTTTTCCCTATTGCTGTGCTGCTGTCTGATGGTCCCCCGGGAGCTTGTTGTCCAGATCTGTCTGGCCGGTGTTAGTCCCTGCTGGGCATACGGCAAGCGGTGTTAGTTGTCCATCGTGCCACAAAACAAACAGCAGCATAAAAGGGGCGAACTCGGCCCCGCTGCGCCTCAGCCATACATCCAAGCCGGCAGAACGCGGGAGTGGACAGCCTTGCCAAAGGCGGTGATGCTGTCTGTGTAGCGGGGAGAGAATTAAAGCGCCCATAAAGAGGCCAGTAGTTCACAGCAGAAACGGATCCTTCACTCCTGCGGTTTTTGAGCAACGGGGAGACCATGTTGGTTAGGCTGTAAGGGAGCAAAATGTGTTTGTAGCCAGGAGGCCACTCTGGGCATCTCAGGGTTGTTTTGCAAAGGTGCTTCAGGCGAGGCCAGATTGGTGAAGGACTCTGTACTTAAAAGGAAGCGCCCCCCCAAAAGGACCCCCTCAAATGGCACCATGAAAATCCACCAGCCCGAGGATGATCTCTGCAGAGGCGCTCCAAAGTCCCGTCCTCCCAGCTGGCTGTGAAATTCCCCGTTGTTTCCTTGACGGTCCCTGTGTGTCCACGTTTGTTGTCTACAGCTACAGATACAGGCACGATGATGGGCGGATCTCTTACCCACTCTGCTTCATCTTCTCCAGTCCGGCCGGTAAGATCCAGGAACCGTCTCAACCAGGGGTCTTAAAGGGCCACCGGTTTATGTATGTCTTTCTTTTAGGAAAGTTATATTGCTGCCTACTCACCCAAGGCAGCTCACACGGTTTTGACCAGGTGGGCTTGACCCCTTATAGCAGGGTCTTCAAACCTGGGAAATTTAAGACTTGCGGACTTCAACTCCCAGAATCCGCCAGAAGTTTTTAAGAAAAGACTGGACAGGGATGGGGTAGGGTCTCCTGCTTGAGCAAGGGGTTGGTCTGGAAGACCTCTAAGGCCCCTCCCAGCTCGATTTTGACTGAGGGAATGCCGTGGTCCAGCATCTTTGGGGGCTGTTGCTAAACACATTGTAAGCCGCCCTGAGTCTTCGGAGAAGGGCGGGATATAAATGGGATTAAAATAA
>JANHFR010003254.1:109580-122180 GCA_032468015.1 Mimophis mahfalensis | reverse complement strand
TGAAGTCCACACATCTTCAAACAGCCAAGGTTGAGAAACACTGTTCTAAGGTAAGGAAGCTTGGAACTGCATTCAACTGCAGCCAATATATAAAAGTATATACCTGCTATACTGAAGTCTTATTTATGTAACCCACTGCTATGTCAGGCATACACTACCACTTTTTGATAATCTCTCTCTCTATAAAACTGGATGTAAGACATCCCTAAACACCTCTTGGGGGGTCTCTGTTCCCTAAAAATAGTGGTGACAGCTTCACAGTATTCACAGTACTCCAGAAGGGGGCTTTGCGAGAGCAGCATCAGACACATAGAGCTACTAACAGTGTCAGTCCTGAGAGAGCAGTGTGAGACACATAGGGCTACAACAACGTGAGACATAGAGCTACTAACACCATCACTCCCGACTACAGCATTGCGAGAAATACATACCCAGGAGAAACTGGGTTATCGGCTAGTCTACAATAATTTCTTTCAGGCAAAAGGTATCCAGTGCCCTTCTTATTCCCATTGGGGCATGATAAAACTATTACTTTGTCAGTACATAGAATTGCATGATCTGCTAACATAGAACAGTGATTATTATAAGAGGAGAGAAACTGAATTATTGAATTGATATACAAATTAAAAAATAAAATGGCTGGAGCGCACCCTTGCCTATTTTGTTGGAACAGCTCCAGGAAAATGCCACCAGGAACCATCTGACTATTAATGAAGTGTTAGAATAGAGAGTCTAGTTAAGAAGCTGCAATCTTTTATCTACTGAGAATCTTTCCAATTTTTCTGTGACGTCTTCTTTGGAATCAGTTCAAAAGCTGATTTGAAAACCATAAAATTTGCAAAAAAGTGTTCCTTTGGATGGTAAAGGTGTATTTTCAACTAAATGATGCAGGAACAAACAATAGTCTACCACCTGTTCTTCAACAAGTATATTTTCACTCTGAACCCAATCCAGTAGTTTTAAGTAAAATTAAAACTACTTGAACTACTTTAACTCACTGTAGCTCAGTTACTAAATTAAACAAGGTAACAATTAGCAGAGTTAGGCCTATTTCCTGAATTCTTATAGTATTTTGTTTTGCTTTTGTTCTGGCACAGCTGCATATCAAAGATCCAAAGAAATTCCTGCAATTGTCTTAATTTACATCTGTTCACTACTGTCTCAACTCTTTCTGTCCCCTTTTCCACATTTGTGATTCATTTCTCATGGTCAGTCAACATCGTTTGTATCTTCCCAAATCTGTCATTTCGTTATCATATCTCATCTTTCATTTCAGCCATCTCACTCTTCAGTTCTTCAAAATTCCTTGAAGTGGCTGTTTGGTTCCTCTCCAGGGCTTCCTGAATAGACTGGAACATGGCTTGCACTGATCCAGATTTCTCTACTGCCACATTCTCCAATGATCTTTGTATTGTAGGGGGGATTGGAGCTGGCGAAGGGGTGGGAGTGAGGGCCAGATCTTCTTCCCAGTTTTTGTAGAAGTAGTGATAGTTGCCATCTCAACTGTAAACCAAAGCTTTTTCCAGAATAACATGTAATATATTCAGGACACTATTCCCCTCCCTGTTGTTCAAATAAGCTGTGTCCAATAATCAGGTAATCCCAAATTCATTAATAATGTAGAGATAACAATAGGAAATCAATCAATAAAGTCTTAGACAGCAGTTAATAAGCAAATCCAGTGGAATCATCTTGTGACACCAACCAACCTCAATCAGAGTCCAAGGTATAGAATAAAATCCACACCAGTAGGGGCCAGCTGGCAGGGGAGGGAGAAACCTTCTTTTCTCTCAGTTTCCTTAAGGGGGGGATCAGGGGACAGGGGAGGGAGGTAGAGTGAGAGGCCCCAAAGTTAATTTGTTGATCACAAAATAAATTCATTTACCAGATTCTCAGTCATAATCAATTCCTCCTGTCTTGTTGATCTCCACACACATATAGTCCCACAGACAAAATAAGTTTAGTGTCTTAGAGTCTCCCAGGCTTTTACAGATAGTGTGTAAAGAAATGAGGGAAGAGATTGGTTTAAGGGACATTTGGTGGGATCATAAGCCCTTGGCCAGGAAATTTACTTATTATTCCCCCAGGCACCAAGTATGGATCCAAACTGATATGATTTGGATGACGTCATGTATTGGTGCCTGGGTGAATGATATTCTGACAGGACACAATGAATGGACAGACCATAACCCGACAGAAGTAACTTTCAAGGAAGTACATAAAGTGAAAACAAGGTGGATGATGAATTTTGAAATCCTGAGAGATAAAGAGTTCCTGGGCACTTTAGAGAAGGAGATGATTTTTTTTTCAAAGGAGAATAGATGTGAGGACACAGGCCCTCAAATTAGGTGGGATGAGCCAAGGTGGTGGTGAGAGGAATAGTTATTAGTTATATGGCAAGGAAATGTAAGGAAAAAAGAACTAAAAGGAAGTTACTGATGGAGAAACTTGAGACAGAAAAAGCTTTACAGCTGAAACCCCAGGAAGTAAGTTTGAAAGAGAAGGTGAATTGGGCAAGACATCAGGTAAATATATTAGATCAAGAGGAATTAGCTTACCAAATTAAATTACCAAAGTGTCATTAAATGACACTTTGAATATGCTAATAAGCCTGGGAGATGGCTAACTTACAGATTGATGAAGGAAAGAGAAAAGAGAATAGACCAACTGAGGGATAGAGCTGGGGTACTGGTCAGGACTAGAGAAGAAAAGATGAAAATAGCAGTGGATTTTTTCAGTAATCTATATAAAAGTGTGGAAGCGCAGGAGGGAGAAATTAAAGATTTTCTGATTCGGACTGATTTATCTGAAATCTCAGACCAAGCAAGAACTTTGTTAAATGCTGAGATAATGAGTGAAGAGGTAGGATCTGCTATTATGAAACAAAAAAGTGGTAAACCCCCCAGACCAGATGGCCTACTGGCCGAATTATATAAGGTAGCTTCAGGTGAAGTGGGAGAACAGATGAGAATGATATTCAATGAGGTGCTTAAAGAATCTAAAATTCCCGGATCTTGGACGGAGGCATATATCAGCTTAATTCCTAAAGAAGACACTGTGTCCATAGAAGTTCAACACTATAGGCCAATTTCATTGTTAAACATGGATTACAAAATATTTGCTTCAATGCTGGCAGGGAAGCTCAAGATCCTTCTAAATGAATTTATCTGTGTCAATCAGAATGTCTTTCTTCCAGCAAGGCAGTTAGGGGACAATGTGAGGTTAGTAATGGATGTTTTGGAATTTTATGACAGACAAATAGGTTTCATAAAATGGTGATGATCTTTATCGATGCACAAAAAGCATTCGATAAAGTTAACTGGTCCTTTTTGATTCAACAGTTGAGGTATATGTCATTCGGTAATCAATTTTTAAATGCAATAAGGGCCATATATTCAAAACAGATTGCTAAAATTCTAATTAATGGGGAAGTAACTGAAGCATTTAACATCAGCAGAGGTATGAGGCAAGGCTGCCCTTTGTCTCTATTATTATTTATATTAACACTAGAACACTTACTCTGATTGATTAGAAATGATAAGGAAATGAAGGGGCTAAGGTTTAGGAATCAAGAGATTAAATTACAAGCATTTGCTGATGACATGGTATTCATCCTGGAGGATCCACCCAATTTAGGATCAAAACTGTTGGGAAAAATGGTGCAATACAGATTAGTGGCGGGCCTTCAAATCAAGACCAAATCTTGACTAAGAATATGATGATTATACAGAAGTCAGATCTAGAAAGGAGACTTGACATTCAGATAGCTAAAATGGTGAGGTATTTGGGTGTCTACCTATCAGATAGGTGCTCATCCATAAAGGATGGGAACTATACAAAACTGATGATCCAGACATCCAAAGACTTGGAGAGGTGGTGTCAGGTAAGCAGTTGTCATTTCTTGGAAGAATTGCTGAAATTAAGACTTATGTACTGCCCAGGTTTATCTTTTTATTTCAAACTGCTCCAGTGAGATTGAATAGGGATTTTTTTTAAAAGAACTAAATAGAAAGGTGGCTAAATTTGTTTGGCAAGGAAAGAAGCCCAGGATCAAATAAAAAATGATGCAAGAATTAAAGGAGAGAGGTGGTGTGGGTCTTCCAAATTTTGAAAAATATTACCAAGCCACATTATTAGTTTAGATTAAGGACTGGGTAGTGCTTAGGAGGAAGTGCTTACTGACAGTGGAAGGGTATGATCTACAACAAGGGTGGCATCCAGCACTGTGGTGGGAGAAGAAAGACCCCAGTAAATTTTTTCAAAGACACTACATCAGAGATATTTTGATTGAAATATGGGACAAAATCAAAAATTGATGTTATATAAAGACCCCCTGCTGGCTCTCTACACTGGAAGCGGTTACGTATCCAAGTGTATCCAATAAGTCACTTAGACCTACTTATAGGGAATTGCTTGACAATAGCCAAGCAACTCTATAGGGCACTGCACACCTGAACAACTAGACACAAGGGCAGTTTTTCCCCAAATGCTATCACTCTGCTAAACAAATAATTCCCACAACACTGTCAAATTATTTACTAAGACTGTATTGCTATTCTTCTTCTCATCCTTTCTAGTTCCTATCTGTTCCCATTTATGACTATAACTAAGTTGCTTGTATCTTTACAATTTATATTGTTTTGTTTCCTAGTATGATTTGATTGCTTATTAGTAACCTATGACTATCACTAAATATTGTACCTTATGATTCTTGATGAATGTATTTTATTTTTCTTCATGCACACTGAGACTATATGCACAAAGACAAATTTCTTGTGTGTCTAACCACACTTGTCCAATAAAGAATTCTATTCTGTTCTATATTTTAATGTATATATTGTCAGAGATGCGTACTACTGGTGGAAAACTCGTCAGATAAACTGAATTCCAAGATGTGATCTTGAGAAAGAAGTTTATTTTGTGCAGAGTAGACACCAGGAATGTTCATCCATCAATCAATGAGCAAATATTAAATCAGCAATAGTGTGTAGTCCAGTGTTTTAGTTATATAGTAAACCTCCCACTCCTCCCCCAAGCCTATCGCTAAACCAATCTGGTTGTTGTTGTCTCTAAACCATGATTCCCATGGTTCTATAGTTATTACTCCCTCCCCCACCCAATAGTGAACCACCCCATAAGTCCTCTGCACCAGTCCATCAGGAACTTTCCCCGGTGCTGGGGTGTTTGTCAGAAGCCTCTAGCTCTTTCTCGTCAGCCCCTCCTCCCTACGGTGTCCTCCTGTCATGTCCATTCAGTGTTGTTTTCATCAGAGGAGGAAATATCGGAAATCCTGTTCTGTCCACCTGATGATGTCATGGGGTTTCCCGGAGGGCGCTGCAGAGTCGGAAGGCATTCCGAACATGCTGCACTGCTCAGCTGATATGCGGGACTGTCTTGGGCACAGTTTGACAATCACCAGCATTCGGAATTGTCTTTAGTAAACTTGGCTGACACCTTGGCCATTGGGGAGGCTTTGTGCTTCTGCGTTAGACCGGAGGAGGCTAAATATGTTTTGGTGGCTTATTATAGTCGATAGGAGTTCGGTGTTGGGTGGGATGCTTCAGTGAGCCCGACATATATACTCTTTATTTATTATTGAATGTTGAATGATTTTCAAGAAACTAATTTCTTCCCTTTTTTTAATTCTACTGGTTAATGAGTGAATGAGTGAATTAAAGTTATTTGATTTGACTCACTTCCCTGGTCCACTTAATATTAAACTAATATTCTTTCTTCTAATTCACTTTTCCTCAGAGAAGACTAAAACTCTATTCCATCGCTGAAACAGAGAAAGAGTAAATATATTGGGGAGTGATAAATGACCTTCAGATATTTTTTTCTGGGACTATTCCAGAAAATAGCTTTGAAAATATGGCATATTTATTCCAGAAAATAGCTTTGAAAATATAGTATATTTATAAGATACACACATTCATTCATTCATTCATTCTGTCTCTGTGTGTTTATTTTGGTGTTACATGTTCTAAAGGTTCATTAATAAAAGCTCTTCATAGTTACAAACTGACATTCTTTTTCATTGCAAGTGATCTTAGTTGGCATGAAAGCTGCATGTCATTGTTTCACTTTAGAAATACTTCTTCTGAATAATAAAGAAATAAAGCAATAGCTCACTTTTCTGTACTAGCATCAAAAATATACATGGTTTGTTCTGACTAGATTTTAAATTTCACTGCCACAAATAATAACATAGAATATTGCCACGAAAACTAATGAAGTAATATTTGAACAATTTTCTTCTAATGCACTGATTCAGACATTACGGTAATGTTGACTTACCATATTAGGCATACTGTAAATTGTTTGATATTGAATGTGAATAACACTGGTTCATATTCAATAAAACTTCCTCATCACCTTTGCATGTATTTACATGTCACAGCACATCTATTTTCATTCATATGGTTTCAAGGGCAGTTCTATCATTTTCCTTAAGTCATTTTTGAAACCTGTATCATTTTCTCAACAATACTAGATAGTTTTGTATCTCTGAACACTTACTCTTGTATTAGATAACAGAGGCAACTGATGAAAAGGGTATATAATATATATTACACATTCTAAAATGCCTTAAAACAGACAACTCCTATGAGTATCACAATTAATGAAATATTTTCAGTCTCCATATTCATTGTTTCTTTTTATATGGCAAGCAGATTGAAACAGAGAAAGTCAATTTCTGATAATGACTTTTTCTTCTAAAACATGATCCTTTTCTTTCCCCTTTCTTTTCTTTATCCTCAGTGGGTTCCTATCACAATCAAATCTTCTATTGTGCTTCTATGTCTTGTCATATTGCAAAGTTGTATAATTATGTTGACTTTGTATATTAATTTCAGTTATGATATCCACATAAATGCAGCTCAGGATTGTACTAGGGAAATGGTTGTTCTGGTATATTCAAGACATTTCTGCTCCTTTCTCTTGTTTCCTATCATACCAAACTTTCTTTCTTGCAGGAAAGTTAACTAGTTACAATGATCCTGTTTTACATAAATGGCTTCCTTAAGGACCCAGTCCCAGAAAAGCATCTGGGCCAGGAATTAGAAGATGGGAATGATGCTAGCCAATAAAAAATGAAACTGGATGAAGGAATGAGATAGATAGTCTGCAACGTATTGATGATTCTTCTTTCACTTTCAAGAGCTAAAGGCCGATATAGATGGATATTATTTTGAGAGGTCAAATTATTGTGGATCTATGTGGTACTGCTCATTCTATGTAAGAGGTACACAGCATTTGAGGTTTATAGTTATCCCAACTGTCCAAAAAAAGGGCAACTTGTTACAATGATTCTGCCAGGCTCTGCTGTTCCCGGCTGTTCTCAACGCATCCGCCGAGGTTTGAGACCTCCCCGACACTCCGAACTTGCCTCCTGGCAGCGCACCAACCGGGAGGCCCCTCCCTGCAATCAGCTGGCAATCGGGAGGGGAATCCTGGCAGCGCAACGTGATGCGCCCTCCAGCTTTGCAGAAGCATGTTCTAGACCTGCTGTTGGTGGGGAATCCCAGCATCACACCCATCAGCCCCCCCCCTCCAACCATTCATGTGGCACTTTACACTTCAGGGTGGCATACTCTTGGCATCGAAGAAGCATTGGGACACTCAGGAATGTTCTAGTGCATAATTGCAGAAGCTACGGGAATGGGCTAGGTCCATAGGAGATACCTGGGCAGGGGATGGGCATGACTGGGTGTGGTGTCAGGTTAATAAAAGGAGTATTGGTGGAGGGGAGCACTTCATGCTGGCTTGAATTCGTGATTCTACTCTTGTTTCGTACAATTCTGGGAAATAAACATCTTTAGCTATGCTAAGTTAACAGATGTTAATAATTAAGTGTTGTTGCAAGGGATACAAGTAATAAAACTACTGCTGTCCTTTGTTACCTGTACAAACATTGCTGAAGACTTTAGTATGAACTGCTAAAGCAAATTTCAAATATTTGATTTCAGGTAAATCAAGACATATTTGGAACTTTGCAAATCATGTGGAATAAAGAAGCAATAGAAAAAAGAACATGACTGAGATCAGTTGATTTGAAATACTTGAATATAAAAACATATTAGACTTTGGGCTCTTAAGATTGTGTGGTGATTCTTCTACAGAGGTCAATTTTCAGAAAGATTAACTTGCTGCAGAAAGTTACTCATTTATAGCTGTGATATCTTGAAAGAGTTTTCTGATAATTTTTTTTTATCAATTTTCAACAAAAATCCAGTTACTTTTGCTGTTTGATTGTGCTTAAATGTTTTAATGTGTGTGTGTGTGTGTATTCACACATATAATATAGATAGTATATATTATCTGTTTACGATTATGACTTTCATCAGGTTATGAAAAAAAACTTACTCATATTGGAAATCATAGTCTATTAATTATTAATATTAAGCTCTAATTTGACCAAGCCCCACTTAAATGATCACTTTAGGATATAATAAATTTACAATTGAAAAGTGATCTTTGAAAAATGTAAGACAAAAAAACCTTGTTAGTCAGTTAACTGTCTTTCTAGATTACAGAAAGTAAAACAAAGATAAAAATAATACTTTAAAATATGAGTATAGATTTAAATCCAGTACTTAAAAATTATAAAAGGAAATTTGGCAAAATTATATGCCAGTTACAGTATTTAAATCCACTAAAGACAACACCCACATGGATCATTAAACATCTTATCTACAATAAATATTTCCAGGAGTTTGCTGGTTTGTCAAGAACAAGTTAGGTAAAACTAACCTTTTTTATTTTCATGACCGACTGAGAGAGTGAATGCTTTTGGTATGGCATACTCTGATCTCAGTAAAATATTTGGCAATATTTGTAATTATCTTGTGCTTTTGTGAATGTTATGGCTATAACTATGAAGTCTGGTGGATTGTTAGGGGTGCTTATAAAGGTTTCTGCATTGTTCTAGATTCTAGAATCACTTTATTTATTATTTATTAATTGGATTTTTATACCGCCCTTCTCCCAAAGGACTCAATGCGGTTTACAGGGCACTAAAAACACGAAGTATTTTAGAGGTTAAATAATAACTTAAGAAACCTTGGCAGAGTTGAATGCTGGGCCATATCCAATACAGGTAGTTCGATATTCAAGAGTGACAAGTTTAAGATTCTGTGTTTAGGTAAGAAAAATCTAATGTTCAGGATCAGAGAATCCTGGCTGGATGAATTCCAAGGAGAACTGGGAGAATGACGAGGGATCTGGAAATCGGAAACTATAAGATCTGAACATGTTCAATCTACAATAAAAATACTAAGTGAAGCTGTGAAAAGGGGTGGCAAATATCTAAAAGGGTTCTTAAATACAAGTGGATGGTTAGCTGTATAAATAAAAGTCTGATAATAAAATTGAATAATTTTCTGGCCATCCATCCATTTCAACAATGGATAAAGATAACATATAAAAATCTTATAGATTGGGATAGTATAAGGCTATTGAAATATAATAGGCCTTCATACAGGAAAGCATCTTGTTCCCTAACTACTTGAATTCAGAAAGAAAAACTGGGAGATGAAATCAGAAACTTGCTTTCTATGATATCAGTAAAGAATATAGACTTTTCAGGCAAAAAATCCTTTCATTATCATTACCCAATCATAGCTACATATTTGAACACAACTTTGAGGATTAAAAAAAGTAGAAAAAAACACTATAAAGTATCTATTAAAGGCTATATAAAATTACTTTAATGGAAAGATATATTCTTTCATCTTTTTTAATGAAATGAACATGAAAGCTTTGGCTTTCAAAGGCTAAAGGAATGCAACGAGGTAGAAGACATTGACAAGTATGTGATATTTCAAGTGGAAAAGTAATGGTTTCTTTCAGGGAAACTAGTACAAGTTTATTGAAGTATATCCCCTTTTTTCTTTGTCTCTTCAAAATAAACTGAATCCTATTTTTAAATAAACCCCAATGATAATTTCTTTTTTTAATTAATTTTTAATTGGTTTATTTTATTTTTTTGTTATATACATGTCTCATATGTGAACAGGGTTGCTGCATGATATAATCATATCAATTCATTCACAACATGCTTATCAAATTTAAATAGATTCTATCATTTTATCCATAGATTTCAGGCATAAAGATCCTATTTCCCCTCTTTGTATATTCCAAGTCTTAATCAAATTACTTAATTCCACTGAAAATTATGCAAAGTTAATTATGTTAGTTATCTCCATATTCTGTACAAAGTCAGTTGTACTGATTATTTCCATATTCCAATTAGTTAATTCGAATTATAGCTAGCATAAATCACTTCATCTGTTAAAATGATATTCTTATTAAAAAAAAAAGAGTACTTCTTTTTGCTATTTCCAATATATAATGCCACTCTAATCACATCAAATATCTCCCTGGTTAATCCAAACACATTTTTATATTTTAAGCAACATAAAAACCACATTAGTTAACAACTTTAAATTATGCTAGTTCATTTTTATCAATTCTATTATAACATTTTTTACAGAAAAAAAGATAAAGAACATATCTATCCACTATAATTTATATATAATCAATTCATCCCATCATATTTCATCCATTAAGATAGTGTTCTATATAAATATTCCATTTCATTCTAAGAACGACAAACTTTATTGCTTCTACCAAGACATTAATAATTCATTAAATGATAACCCGACTTAGAATAAAATGAATTATATTTTGTTTACAATTGTTATAGATTGGTCAATATTGTTATTAGGCTTTTAAAAATAGACTACTGAGACAGAGGACTTGTATTCTTCAAAATGAAATATATGTACGTATGTATGTCTTAAAAACAATGGTTTGAAATAATATAGTTTATTATTGTAATATTTAATCATTCTGAACATGCCTCTTGTTGTCTGCCCAAAGAAAAATATTGCAATTGTGGTAATGACTAGGCACAGCAGAAAATATCATTTTCTATTTTTATAAATATTTTATAGCATTATTTTTAGTAATTAATCTATGCTTTTCTCCCAATAAAACAACTTCCAATTATTTTGAAAAGTTTTTCATAGCTGCTATTAATATATTCATTAATGAAATTCAGTATAGAGTCAACATGTTAAATATTACTTTGTAATTTTCATCTATTAGGTACACCAATTCTCTATGTTTATAACTTAATAAATTATTACAATTTTTATCTTTCATTGTACAAAAGTTCAATTGTTGGAAATAGGATCTGAACCTATTGGCCAGAATAGGAGAATATGGAGAAGTAGCAGAATTAAAAATCAATAAGGACAAAACCAAGATGTTATTAAAGAACTGTACAGAGAGCCAGAAAGACTGGGTGCATGAGGTCATGGGGATCCAGTGCATTAAAAAGATATGGCATTTAGGTGTATGGCTGTCAAATAGGTGTTTGATGCTAAAAGATCTCAATTACTTGAAATTACTAACAGAAACAGATGGAAAAATATTCAGATCTCATTTCTGGGAGGATTGCGGCGATTAAAGGCTCTTCTGAAGTGGATTTTCCTATTCCAAATGGCTCCTGCAAAACTTGACAAAAGTTTCTTTAGAAAATTAGATCAAATGGTGGGTAAGTTTATTTGGCAAGGCAGGAAACCATAGATAAAGAGAAAGATATTGCAGGAGCATAAAACCAGGGGAGGCTTCGGGCTCCCATTTGGGGAGCTATATTACCAAGCCTCTGCACTGGTTTGGATTAAGGAATGGGTGACTCTCTCCAGTAAATGAATATTGACCCTTGAGGGACATGATCTCCACCAGGGTTGGCATTCTTTTTTGTGGCCCAAGAAGGACAAACATTTTAAATACTTTCTAACCAGAGGAATAAAGATATGGGAGAAAGTGAAGAGATAGTTCTATACTAAGATCCCCAAATGATTGTCTCCATTAGAGGCAGTTACTTACGCGACTGTGCATAATCCCCCCCCAAAATTTGACATATGTTCACTTGATGGATGGAAATGACAGCATTAGATCTAGAGCTGATTTGCAGGTTAACAGGGTTGATATTGATTGGTGGGCATATGCCCAGGTCCAGACCAGGTTTACAAGAGACAAACAAGAATATTGTATCAGTATATCAACTCAAGTGATAGAGAGGTATTTGCTAGGAGGAGAAGTAAAATTTATCTCCAATGTCTACAACCTTCTACTGTCAGGGTACATGGCAGAAGAGATCGTTACAGACTCAATGATTGCCTGGGGGAGATATATTAGTAGGATGGTGAAGTTGGATGAACGGCAAAGAATTTGGAATAAAAACATGAAATTAACACTGGCATCATCTTTCAAAGAAAATATTTACAAAATGATATATAGATGGTATCTTCCCCTGGCTAGGAATGCAAAAATGTTTCCCAGAACTTCAGATAAGTGCTGGAAGTGTGGTATGGCCAGGGACACATTTTGCCACCAGTGGCGGACCTGCTCTCATGCTAGACTCTTTTGGAGCAAGATCAAAAATTGGCTTCTAGAAATAACTGGGGTGAACTTTCAATTAAAACCAGACCTCTACTTGCTTGGATTAAAGCCGAATGATATTAATAAGAAAGATTGGTATTTATTTACCCATATTACAACTGTGGCAAGAATGGCTTTTGCCCAACA
>JANHFR010003254.1:63292-74722 GCA_032468015.1 Mimophis mahfalensis | reverse complement strand
TATACCTCTACGGGGAGGAAATAGACCAACTTAGTAAGATGAAGAAAAAAAGCTTGAATTTTTTCAAAAAAGGGGCCAGGCCCTGATAAATAATAATTACGAGAGAATCTGCATTTTTTTAAAAATAAATAAATATCAAATTCATGTCCTTTTCTATATTTCAGCATATGAAGATCTCCCAAAATGGTGAAAATAAACTATTAGAATACTCTTCCCAACTCTGTTGTTACAGCCTCAAACCCTCACAGCTTCAAACCTCCAACTATCTACCGCGGACCTCACCCCATTCCTAAGAGGTCCGTAAAGGGGGCGTGCATAAGCGCAGCAGCATGCCCACCACCCCTGTCTGACCCATTTACCTGTATTTACTTCATTTTCATGTTCATATTTATACCTATACCTGCTATCGTGTATATGTTTGACAAACAAACAAATTAAAAAAAAAAATTAAGGTGAGATGCAGAGTTCAGGGTCTCAACCAGTGGTGGGATTCAACCGGTTTGTATCTATCTGCAAGAACTGGTTATTAACTTTCTAAGCAGTTCAGAGAACCAGTTGTTGAAATACATCTCCCGTTTTCCCCCCTTTTTACAGGACTAATCCTGTAAGGAGCGTAGGAAGGAAACATTCTGGTGGTGTTTCTAGCCTAATCTTTATTGCCCTGCTCACATAGGGGGGATAAAGGACAGAATAGTGCAGGAATGGGTAGACAGGGCCAATTCACCACTGGAACTACCAGTTCACCTGAACCAGTGTGTGACAGCTGAATCCCACCCCTGACTACTTGTATAGTTTCATTATTTTTCTTTATCTTTCCTTCCTGTTCTATTCCTGCTGCAGAGCTGCACCTAGAGATATTAGTTTTTCACAGTTTTTCAGCTGAAAAATCTCCCCAAGTGTTTTACCCGTCAGTGAAAAACAATACAGATCTTGCTTTTGTCATAGAGTAAAAGCCACAAAAAAGGGAAAGAAGAGCAAGAAGGAAGACCAAAACAAGCAAAATCAGAGAAGCAGTTGCTTTGTGATGAATAAAGGCAGATATATGTGTCCCAGAAGAATGTCGGAGGATCCAATCTGGTTTGGTCTTCTGAGCTTTCGGACTTGTACTCGGTGGTGGGATTCCAATTTTTTTTACTACTGGTTCCATGGGCGTGGCTTAGTGGGTGTGGCTTTGCTGTCAGCCAATCAGAGGTGGTATTTGCTGGTGTTGGCTAATCAGAGGTGGTATTTGCCAGTTCTCTGAACCAGTCAAAATTATCGCTACCAGTTCTCCGGAACCTGCCGGAACTGGCTGGATACCACCTCTGCTCGTACTGGAGCCCTTCCTCACAGAACTTCTCTCTACTGGAGCAGGTGGGTGTCCATCCAATTGATCCCACCCCCTGATGATTAACAGACCTGGAACTGCATGTTCCCAAGAGTCCCCCTGTCTGATGGCCTGGATCTGGCTTATTCTCCTCTGGGTCAACAACCAAGGGAGCTATCACAGTAGCTTCAGCCAGTGTAGCTTTGTTCCTGATTGTGGGAAAATGATTTAGGGGCCCACTCCTACTCTGGAGTCCCTGATCCAAACCTATAGGCCAGCTATAGTGACAGCATGAAGTTCAGACCTAAGATATAGATGATTCCAAGATCAGAAAGGTTAGAAGTCTGAGCTTCTTGGAAATGTATGTGACATTGGCAGAATTGGTTTTAGTTACATAGGATAATTGTGTTTCTGGAATCTTGCTATAGTGTTGAAAGGATCTCAAATGTCCTTTAAATAAACCTGGAAGGAGGAAGCTGGCTAGTGGTCTTATTCTATGGAAGCATGGCAGCTGATTATTCTCAAGGGGAAGGAAGAACCTAAGACGGCTGTTTGAAGTGAGCAGAGATGCAGGGAATGGAAATAAGGTCCATCATAATTTGGATCTCTGCCTCCTGTTTTCTCCCTCTCCTCCTCCATACTATCCTAACTTTCAAGAGGTACGTATCCAGATTTGAAAAATGCTTGCCTCAGTCACCGTGCTGAACATCAGGGCCGTTCAAAGCTTCAAAGAGGCATTTGGCTTCATTGACACTTGGATCAAAAGACCCCTTTGGAAATTCTATAATGAAGCACTGTGGTTGCTCATCTCCAAATGTAGCAGCTGCTCCTCTCAGTCCTGACCCAAAAAGGGGGCTTTGTGGGTGTGAAGCCCTTACAAAAAGGCCCATTCATTGAACTCAGGTGACCAGTCAAGCCAAATTGGCACTGTATCATATGATGAACCAGTTACGCTTCAATGATCTCTCATAAGGGGAGAGATCATTCTTCCTGAGATTGTGTGAAGCTTTGATCTGAAGGCTTTGATTTGAAGGCAGTTAGATCCAATCATGTCTTTCAGTGGACCCTTTGAATGGAATCAACCCTTTCACTTTGATACTTCAAATAAAACTGGCCACCTTCAATTGAACTGAAATATCCTATAAGCATCTGTACACATGTATGTCGACCGTGTCAGTCCAACCGATGAGTCAATCAAATTCAGGTCTCAGATTAGATCTTTGATTTATGCCTTACCTGATGGCATGGCACAACTCCTTCCAAAGAGCTGCTCTGGAAGCCAACAGCTGGGAAGAGCTTTTAAAGCAGCTGTACAAATCTGAAAAAAGGTAGCTTTAACCCTTTGAAAAGAAATATTCATGTATACTCCTATGTATTCTGAAGCACCTCTTTTGAAGGATTTGCACTACTCGTACAAGCATTTACCAATTTCTTTCTAAGACAGACATCTGTAGGCTTTCATTACTGAATCTAATTCAGCAGTGCTTTGGGCTGAATGGTTCATATCAAATCAAATAAAAATGAAATCAAATATCTGTATTACGATCTTTGGCCAGCCTTTGCAATAAAAAGAGTACAGTACAGAAGAGAAGTGCACAACATTTTATTATTGGGAAAAGGAAAAAAATACTAGGACAATGAAACTACATATCTAATTAAAAGTTTCAGGCAGTACACTTGGGTACCCTCATACCAAGTTTAATAAGGAAGTACTTATTAAAATATGTACAAGTTTGTAAAAGTTGGTGAAGATATTTGAGAGCGGAGTTCACATCCCTTAAAAATAGTAATTCTTAAATAACAATCTATATAAATAAAATAGGGTGTGTGTGCAGATGTGTGTGTGTTTCAGCATAATTCTGGAACAACTCGACCAATGACTGAGGCCATTTTGAGACTTCAGTGCTGACACACCAGAGAAGAGGGATAGGGTGGGGGTGTTGTAGCCGAAACAAAATACTTTCTTGTGGGAACCAAGGACATTTCTGCTGGTGCTCAGAAGGAAGGGACTGGAGTCACCTAGCAATGGGACAGTATCCTGATTGGACCATGTGACTGATTGTTTTGTGGAAGTGATAAACTTTCACTTTTAATTAGGTGGAAAACCACGGAAATATTCTGAGTCAGTTTTCCACCAGCCTGTGCCAATATGACCTATCCAATAAACCTATTCTTTGAAGAAATTGCCTGCCTCAGAGTTTTGTTTGCTATGGGTATGCTACTTGGAACCCTGGCATTAACTTCTCCAAGAGTATGATAGTGGTTCAAACAAAATACTGAAAGGCCATGCATCATACTGTCTCATTCCCTTCAGAATAATACAGGACTGTCACTGGGAAGAGGCTGTTCATTTATTCTCCTTGGTGTCTGAAAGCTGTCAATTCTAAAATCTGTTTCCAGATCCAGGCCATCTCCATTATTCTTGTTAGAGGTGATTGGATTGTTTGGTCATGTACAGTATCTGTGATAAAACAGAACATAAGTCTGCTCCAATCAAATATAAAGTATTTATTAAAGAGAAATAAAAAATAAAGATATAGAACCTTAACTAGGCTAACTAATTATACCCCATGTGTACAAGTAAGAGACAGCAATACAGGCTAGAGAGAGAAGGCCAGAGGGTTTTTATTCTGTAGGAGGAGCTTGTGCTCTGGTTATATGTTATTGGTGGAGATGGTCAGATGACCTTCACTGTGACTCAGCAATGATGGCTAACAATATTCTGACAATTCTAGCTTTTAAAACTGCCAATTCATACTTGGGAGGGATTAACCATTTCTGCATCGTTGAATGGAGTCAAGACCATGTCAGTGGGAGTGTGTCCAATTTAACTTGAGAGTTTGAGCACCAGCTATCTGATCCGGATTGGACAATGTGATTTATTACATGTTAAAAAGGGGATGGGTTTAATATTCTTTTGGGAGGAATTGAAAGTTTTGTGTCAGTCCTAGAATTGCTTCAGTATGCCAACTGGAGGTCTCGAATAAAAGTATAACTTGGACTACTATTGAGTCTCTGAGTTCTTGCTGCAATGGAGAACCAGCACTGGATTCCTGACAAAAGTAGGACAAGAACCAACAGTGGAAGTTTTACAGAGGAAGCTCCCAATTTGAAAAAGGAAGAATTTTTTTTAGCCATTAGAGCCATGGTGGTGCAGTGGTTAGAATGCAGGATTACAGGCTGACTCTGCTTACTGCCAGCAGTTTGATCCTGACCGGCTCAAGGTTGACTCAGACTTCCATCCTTCCAAGATCAGTAAAATGAGGACCCAGATTGTTGGAGGCAATATGCTGATTCTGTAAATTGCTTAGAGAGGGCTGTAAAGCACTATGAAGTGCCATATAAATTTAAGTGCTGTTGCTATTTAGCAGTGAAACTATTTGCTGCCTGTAGATGAGGGGGCACCATCATCACACATTTTCTAGGAATAGCAATAACATTTACACTTATATACTGCACCATACCGGGATGCAGTGGGTCAGTGGCTAAGATGTTGAGCTTGTTGATCAGAAAGGTCAGCAGTTCAGTGGTTCGAATCCTGAGTGCTGCATAACGGAGTAAGCTCCCGTTACTTGCCCCAGCTTCTGTCAACCTAGCAGTTTGAAAGCATGTAAAAATGCAAGTAAAAAAATAGGGACCACCTTTGGTGGGAAGGTAACAGTGTTCCATGTGCCTTTGGCATTTAGTCATGCCGGCCACATGACCAGGGACACATCTTCGGACAGCGCTGGCTCTTTGGCTTGGAAACGGAGATGAGCACCACCCCTAGAGTCGGGAACGACTAGCACATATGACATATGTTCAAGGGGAACATTTACCTTTTACCTTTTTACTGCACAATAGAGCTTTACTCCCTGGGCAGTTCACAATGTCACCATATTGTCTCCAGCAGTCTGGGCCCCCATTTTACCCACCTTGGAAGGATGGAAGACTGAGTCAGCCTTTGAGCCCTGTCAGGATCAAACTCCACTCTGTGGGCAGAGTTTAGCCTGCAATAAAGCATTCTAACCACCAGCAATAGTTGGACTTCCTGTTGTTTGGGGGAAAATTGAGGGTTCTTTTCCTAGGCAGGTAGTTGGACTAGGTCACTAGGAGATCTCCAAAATTCCTTCCAAGTCTATAATTCTAAGAGCACTAAAATATACTTTGGCAGCAAATGTTGGATCTCAGCATGCACTGTGTTTTTGACATCTTTCCTTGTTTTGAATTCCATTACCGTAATTAGAACAGGTGTACATTATAAGGATTTTTGAAGTGCTAGTCCCTTATGGTTAAAACCAGAACTTGGCACATATTGTCCTGCATAGGATTTGGAATAATTATACAGGGTGTGTGTGTGTGTGTGTGAGAGAGAGAGAGAGTGTGTATGAAGGGTTTGGTGCCAGTGTTTGTGGGTATGTCCCAAATAGGCTCTTTCACCCATGCACCAAAATGGCCCAAACTTCACAGCCATCTACTCTGAACTCTGAAGACAAGCATGGGTGTATGTGTGTGTGTCAGGAATCTGGTTGACAAATCTTTGTCCCCAAAAAAGGGTGCCAAAGTGGAGACCCCCACACCGCTACAGCAGAAAACCTGTACTGAGCATGTGCAGACGGTTACCAGGCAACACATGCAAATCGGAGGCTCTCTAGCCAATAGAGGCAAGGCATGCAAATTGGGCAAAGAATGCTGGGAATTGCAGGAACAATGGCTGGGGGAGGCAATGGCCTTTGTTACCCAGCCATCTCCCCTCCATCCTGGCCGAGGCTGTTAGGGTTTGGGCCCAGTGGGGCTGACCGACAATGGGGGAGGCAGCAGGAAGCAGTGGAGGAGGTGACGGGATGAGGTAGACAGGTCCACTATACCCAGGCGAAGCCAGGTCATCAGCTAGTATATAAATACACATAGAGAGAGAGTATATATTCATAGTTGTGCACAGCTGCTAATTGTACAGTGTGACTCCCAGAAGAGATTTCCAATGTGTCAATATTCCATCTCAAGATAATTTCAGATGTTGTTTCTCAGAAGCCTTTCTTTCCAGCATGGCTGTGTTGAGTTGTTATTACTGTGTTGGAAATAAATTGGCAAGGCAGTGGATTGAAGGTATTTGGGTCAAACAAACAAATAAATGTGGTATATTAGGTTAGGGGGGGGGAGAAATGTGCAGTGCATTGAAATGTGGAGGATGCAGCATACTAAAACAAAACCATACCGTTTTAGACAGTGTATCTCTTCAGCAAACGTCTCCTACAAACATTTCCATGGACTACTGGGAGAAATTAAACAAGGAAAAACCTATGTATACATAAGGGAAAATGTGTCGGTACACTCACAGTATATATCTGGAGATGGCTGAACCAGCTTCAGGGCATGCTGTATGATGTCTGTTCACACAAACATTGATGATGGCCAAGATGCCCCTCTTCTTATTAATGTGGACAAAGTGGCTCCGTTCCACTTTTCCTCACTCTCAGCGCTTATCCCTCAGGAGCCATTCCATAGGCTTGTTTGTACGCTCAGCTGCAGTGTGTCCCTGTTTTTGCTTCTTCTTCTGAAGTTTATACCTTGGATAGAATGTTCATCTCCTGTAATGATATGTGGGAATTATCTCGGGAGAGGGGAGGGAGAACCACTGTCTAGGGAATGATCAGAGAAGAGAAGGCCTAGCCCACAGCTACATAACAGACACAGAAAAAAAAAATCAGAAAGGAACCTCACAAGTTTGTCAGGCGGCAAAAAGAGATGGCAGAAGATTGGAACGGTCAGATTTGCTGGATTCTGTTAATGAACCTTACAATAAAGTAGAATTTAGCTCATTTGGTTATTTTTTTTGCTTGGTCTGTGTTAATATTTTTGATATCCTGAGACGTTCACAACATCATTAACAACAGTCCAGGATCCCCTAAACATCGAGATGAGCCTAGGAATGAGGTTAGCCGCCCATTCCTTTCCAAGAAGTCAGCCAGTCTTGAGAAAACTGAAGTCTGTTTATTATACACAATATTTACAGAGACCACGAGGTGGCCAGGCTTACAGAATGGAAACTGAAAGTAGTTGCAGAGTTTACACGAGCAGCAGGAGATGTTCTTATTACATGTTGATATTTCAGCGAGTGTCCTCTAGGGCAGATATAGGGATTTTTATACCCTTTGAGTTAAGTATGATTGACATATTACAATAATGCCTCATGACAGAAACGGTTGGCTTTGCTCCTGCTGGTGCCAGACTCTTTGTCTCCACACAGTGAGTGTGGTTGGCCTAAAACATCAGCAGCCATCTTAGGTGTATGTTAACAGCATGCAAATCATGCTGTTAATGGAGTAATGCAAATAATATTCACATGGCCAATGATCTTAGTAGCTGTGAAATGAAACGTGTGACCTTGTTCATTGCAATGTGAGGCTACCAGTGACTTCGGATCTCCAGAGAATTGATGATCTGAAGCTAGCCCTGCATATAAGAGAAAACATTGAAAATAGTATGGATAGCACAGAAAACAAATCAATTTCATTGAACAAATCCATTCACTATTGTTTCTTGAGGCACAAATGGCCAGGTTCAAATTATCCTACTATGGACACATTACATGAATATTCAGTTCTCTGGAAAAGGCTATAATGCCAAGAAAGCTGTAAGGGAAGAACAAGACTAGTAGCAAATTGAACAGACTCAGTCACAATGACAATGAGTGCACCATCAGGTGATTTGAAACAGGTTATGTACAGATTGCCATGGAGAAAACCTATCCAGTGGCTAGGAGTTGAAAAAGACATATAATCATTGTCAAAGGATATGATTATAGAGAGAAAAATCTTACTGGAGAGATTAACCTTTGAATGTGTATTAAAGCTGAAGGAAAGGCTGATAGCAATAAAGGAGAGAATGCACAGAAAGGAAACATTACAAAATCTTATAGCTCCTAGATAATCTTGACTATATATAATAATAAAAGCAATGACTTTTAAAGTACTATTAGACTAATATTTTGTCATGCATATTATTAAAATAGCTTTCAGTCTTGAAAATATGAAACTACCTTTACAATAATTTCCTATACATGTCAGAATTTTTTAGCCCAGATAGAAAAACTTCTAGCCCTTGAAAAGCCAACATATGCATGACAAAACAGTCAGTAGCACCTGTTATTTAAGACATATTGGCTAGTTGGAGGTGCAATTAACCACATAGCAATAGTGAATGTTAATAATTCATTCTGCTCAAAATAGTAAGTTGTTAATTTAAATATTGCAAGATACATTTCTATGACAAACTTTTTTGGCTACAGGAGACTTCACTATGCTCAAATCTTTCTCGCTTGTACTTACAAGTCATAATCATGGCATTGAATATGACTATTTTTTTCATTTGTTGAGGCACAATATAGTAGCTGACATTGTGCGATATACTGCCACAGAGTGAGTTCCTATTTTGGCAATGATATTAAAGATATTAAATGTTCATTTGAACTGAATATGATGCAGTCCATATGGTAATTTCAAAGGTATGAGAACTATCAGTTCATTTCATGAAGCCTCTAACAGAAGCTGCAAATGATAATGAGTTCTAGCTGCTGCAAACTTACTGGATTTTCAGTGTTGACCCGAGGTGAAAGGTTTTTGCCTCTAATTACTAATATCTTATGGCTTTGGCTTCCCATCCCTCCCCAATGACCTCTGTTCCATTCAGTAACTTTAGATGTTGTGAAATGGCATATGACAAGAATTACTTAACAGAATGGTCACCTTTTAAACTCAACTGATTTCTCCATATGTTTCAGCACTGATAGAAAAAAGCTAATGTGTCCTATCACCATATACAGTGCAGCTTTATGCATTTTTATTCTTTCATAGATAAATTAAGAATACTTTAAATGAAATCAGATTGTCCTGAGTATTAAAAAATATAGATAAGCTTTCCAAAAATGAATCAAGAAATGTTCAAATGATGCTATTTTTAAAAAAATAATAATAATCAAACTATTGCTTTATCTCATCCTCACCTTAAGTAAATGATATTGAAATTGAGGTTATTTTTCTGTTGATACTTTCCCGTCTAAGAATATATCCCTGTTTTTTTTCTCCACCCTGCAATCTTTCTGATGTGAGTGGATGTTATATTGGAGTATCATTGTAGCATTTACACTGTGAGAAACAAGATTACATGGTTATTTAACTGTTCTTTCTTTAAGATACAAAAAACAATTACAGATGAGTATAAGTAATTGGAATACATCTTTCTGAAGATTTTATTTTCTTCTGCACAGAGAAGTTCACTGAATATGAGCTCCAGCATGAGTCCAAAGTTTGGAATGGTAAATCTCTGTCCAGGTGATGAACAGAGATTCTATCTTGCAACATTATCCTGTGACACATATCTTTGCTTTCATTCATGGATTGTCTTTGGTTTAAACCTAGATATTCTTACTTCACATGCATGCTTCTCATTCAGAAGTACACACTCCATTCAGTTTTCTATGGCTGTGTATAATGTTATTTTTAGTTCTGTGTAAAACTAAATCTGCAGTATTTTTCTTTTAACACACTGTCTTCTAAATAAAATTTGCTTTTAACTTTTCTTTATAAGAAAAGTAAGTAAAAATAAGAATTTCAATGAAAATTTTAGGGGTTTTATGGGTTTACATTTATTTAATTAGAAGATGGCCAAGGGATGACTTTCATTGTACAACTCTCCCTTCAGTGATTTGCAGCATTTATCTTTTTCTTACTTCAGTGAATACCAGGGAAAGGCATCCTAGGGAAACAGTTTCCATTTGGCTCCAAATTTTAGATACGCGTAGACAAGGAGGTTTCAGAGTGATAGAAAGAAAATAATAGTACCAACCATAAGCACCAGCAGTATGGTTATGTCAGGTATATCTTTAAGAGAGTTTTTTTTTTTAAAAAAGAAGTCAAATATCCTCAGTAGAAAAAGAGAAGCTTCTCACACAGTGAAATGAAGCTTTAAAAGATGGCGAGTATATTTAAATACAGGCTTCATTTTTATTTCATTTTGATGCTGACTAGTCCTTAATATTTTGGCTAAGATTATATAAAAAGGAAATGCTTTGTCTTCCTATTACTGCACAAGCAGTATTCCAACAGGACTAATCAGTTGGATAATATATTGTTTTCCAATGGATTATGGAGATACTTATTCTTTCTCATTCACTCTCTGATAGCATGTTTGGTGTTCTCACCCTTTTCTAGCATTAAATTTTTCTCTCCTCTTCCTTTTCATAAAGCATGCTGGAAAGGAAAAAGCAGATTGCTTTTACCAGCAGTCTACAACTGACAAAGAGCTTTTGACCAAAGGCTGCAAAAAATTACACTTACGGCTTTGTGTGGTGCTCTGTAGCTCATCCTGAGATATATTAACAAAAGTACACCTTTATTTATGTGTTTCTTTCCTACCCTTAATGAAAAAAGAGAGAGATTAAAACAAAATAGTTAAAGCAAACAAAAAACAAAAGATATATCAGCAACAAAACATGATTTGTAGTCCTTATTTAAATTGTATATAGTGAAGAATTTAGCCCAAATAAAAATCGGAACTCAGACATGTCTATTACTGCCTCAGAACTCTGGAACTCAGTTCTGTTAATCTAGTTTTTCTCATTTCAGAAAAAGACAGAAAGTATTTTCTTCAGAATGTCTTTTTATTTTTCCACTGGTATATTAGTTTTTCTGGGAATGATTGATATGGCTACAAAATAGAAAACAAGGCAATAGCAATAGCTAGAAACATTCTAGAAAATAATAACATCTAGAAAGTACTAAGCAACTACTTCCTCCTAATATTATTCTATGACTATATAAACTGAATAGCTGTATCAGTTAATTTAAAATAATGATTTTAAAAATGCATTAAGGTATCATTTGTAAATACCAGTAACTGGTCATTTTGAGACAATTACAGTTGATAGCCAAAGAAAACAAAGTAGACACTTTCTCATACCAAAAGATTTATTTTTGTCTGAGAAATTTGCTGAAGTAGACTTCAAATTGGAGGTAGAATCCCAGATTGATAATATGAACCCAAGATGAATAAAATATCTTGAAATGCAATTTATTTATTTATTTATTTATTAATCCCATTTATATCCCGCCCTTCTCCGAAGACTCAGGGCAGCTTACAATGTGTTT
>JANHFR010003254.1:21794-32338 GCA_032468015.1 Mimophis mahfalensis | reverse complement strand
CAGGGTGTGTGTATGAGGTGAAGCAGCCCATTCCACCCCCCACCCTGCCTGGAATCATGGAAAAAGGCAACATGCAGAAGCTGAGCTTGAAGGGGCATTTTTTCAGCTCAGAGGAGAGCGTGTGTGCATGCATGAGGGGGGCAGGGGACAGTTGCATGCACAGGGGACAGTTGTGTGAACATGGGGTCATGCATGCATGCACAGGGCAGGGCACATGAGAGCATGCACGCACATTTGGTGTCTGAAAATTTCCCTTCAAGGCATTGTGGAAAATTAAAATGGTTATCAGTTGTTAAAATAGGTAGTTGGACCTAATACTGATAATTCTTCAAAATGATATACCAAGTCTTTCAAACCTTGATATTTTGATGTCTTCTTCTTTCCACTAAACATAATCAGAGCTGGAAGAGGATACCTCTAAGTTTAGAATCCGAATTAAAGTATTCCTAGAAAATACATCTCCAGCTTTTTAAAAATTAAACCAGTGGAAAAGGATACAGCTTTCTGGGAATTAATTGTATTATGGAACTATTTCCATTATTTTTTATGCCCTAACATGCAACTGGAATCTTCTGCATGCAAAATAAGAATTTTTCCATGTTGTTCATATTGAGGTAATAGATATACCTTTTGGGGGGTTTTACATACCACATCTGAATGTGGTTTTAAGACTATAGCACTCAAAAGCCAAATTTTAAAACTTTGGCTGTGACTCATTAATGGAACTTAGGATGGTATTAAACATATCAAGGAAATCAGTTGTCTTTGAGATACCTTCCATTTCCATCCTTGATATGCCCTCCAAAAAGGCCAAAAATGCTTGAAAAGTCAACCTTGCCATTGTAAAGTTAGCATCTGGCCTCTTGCCCTCAAAAAATTATCACCCTTGAAGAATGCTATCACTTTCCCTGTCTTTCCTTAATGCTAAACATCGATCTTGCTCACTATATTTGGTTTGTTTTCACTTTCTTTCTTCTCTACGGTTCCAGTTAATATTAACCTTCGTAAAAGTGGGATAATCAGAATTAATACACTAGTTGCAGTAGGCTATGATCAACGCAGAATAAAGTAAAGCTATTATTTTCTAGCATTTGAAAACTGATGAAACACAAATTATATATCTTTTTTTGCAGTAACATCCCAATGCTAACTCATGTCTATCTTATGATAATTACAATTCCAAAATCGATATGACACAAACTATGACAAAGAAAGGTATAATCTGTACAATACCCATGTATTGATTTCTTCCTTTTATAACCTATAAAGAGATAAAATTTCTTAATTTTATATCAAATGAAAAACATAAATTTCCTTTTGTACAGCTGAATGTCTGTATGTATCTGTGACAATAAGTTAGGTACTTTCAGAAAGTATGCTAGTTTATACTTAATGTGGTTATAAGAAATGTAACATTGCTTTGGGACCATTTTAAAGAAAGTCAAAACTAAATTTTGTTGTTTAGTGTTTTACAATTATGCAAATTTGGTTTTCAACAAAATCCCACATGAATACTTTTCATGATGACTACAAATGGTTAAAATTTTTGAGTATATATTTATTACCAGCATGCAATAGTCACGCTAATTTAAAGAAATGCTCACACGTGATAAACTTTGTTTTTAACTTTTCTTATTTGTTATTATCCTCTTGATAGCCAGTCACAAACCAATTTCTGTTGTGTAGACAATTCAGAAAACAGTGGGGAGCCTCTTTGCTTTTTTAGCACATAATTAATAGGTCAGTCATCCTTACAGATATTATTTTTGTTGTTGTTTGAATGCCTTTGAATTTTTTTGGAGTGGCAGCTGATTCACTGCTGTCTTAGATCTCTTAACCATTCTTTGCTTGATATTCTGATGTCAAATCTCCATCTAATATAAATTCTTGTTGAAATAATTCCAAGGAGATATTACACTCCCGCTTCCTCTCACCTCCCCCACCCTAAGAGTTGTCAAGTAGAATTTGACACTTTACTTTTAAAACAAAATTGCATAACAAACAGGTAGAAATAATAAGATATAAAAACTTTAGGAGATAATACCATCATGGATTTAAAGTGGCATTGGTGATTGTATATATGGGTTACTAGAACAATTGATGAAATCATTCTTATGCAATATTATGTGAAAGAAAATCATTTATTAAAATAATAACAAAATATCCCCTGTTGCAATCCCAGGATGCTGGTTATCAAGCACCCAAATTTTGATCAGGGGATCATGGAGGTGCTTAATAGTCATAAGTGCAACACGCAGTTATAAGTAACATTTTTCAATGCCATGAAAAATTATGCTAGACGTTGGGGTATACAAGTAAGCAATTCCATTGATTGATTGATTTGAGTTGATTTGATTTGTCTGCCATGATTTATCACAGGGGGGTATATCTTAGGTAGTACCTGCATTTTAAGTAGAGCTATTCTGCCCATTAAGGGTAACTGCAATTGTTGGAATCTATGGTATGAATGGATGTCCAAATGGGGTTCAAGTGGATGTACATAGAATTCTTCATATTTTTGTCGTAATTATTGTAGTTTGATCATATTAGGAATTTTAGAAATACTGTATGTTTGATTATTCGAAATGTAAAATAAAAAAAAACAATTAAACAAAACAATTAAAAAGGGTTAGGAAAAGGAAGAAAAACTTCCAAATTTATATTGTCAATAAAGTAATCACACAAATTCAGGCCTTGAGAATGGTGACATAGTCTTGTTGCACTTCATTTAAATTACTGTTTGCCTGACATTTTTATCCCTTGTTATCTGACTTCAGCTCCCTTGTTCAGGATCACTTTAGACTAAGTTACAGTATCAGAAGGTAACCTGACTCCCAACCATTATCTTATTTCTATGTAATCTTCTGTTGATAGAGAAAACATGAGTTAAACACTTAACTGAGTTCCCCTATTTTTAAAGAATTTCAACTTTTAACCTCCATGGTCTGAAAGAGTTATGAGCAAGGCTGATGTGATTTTTCCCCAAATCCCAGTCATATTAACGATGATCAGGGCTCAATGAACTGGCATAGAAACAGTAACGGTACCCAAACTGTGGATGCCAAAGAATCAATGTCTCAGAACCAGGAGACTAGACTCTGAACGAAAAAAAAAAAAGGTACAAATAGTGAACAGAAAGAATTACAGATCATTCTGCTAATTGAGAGAACGGCTTCCTTTCATATGTGTAAAATCTCGATCTTTTTTTGGCTTGAGATTCTTCTTGATTGTAGATTGGTCATCCATAATCCTCCTGTAATATATTTGTTAGATCTGTATTATTAGCTTCCTTATATTGATGTTCAATATATTTTTTTATTTTGATAAGAAAAGTTGTTGTTGTTTTTTTTTAAAAATCAATTAACATCTATGGTTTTCATTGTTATTTTGCCACATAGTCCCTCAAAACAAATCAGGACCAAGAAAAGCAATGTTTGTTTGCAGGTGTGAATGTGAGCTTGAGAGTAAAATTAGATAGACTTGTCAACTTCAGTTAACAGCATAGGAAAATTAATTGAATATAATAAGCCTGAAGGGCAAAAAGAATTGTTTGTTTTTCCCATGCTCTAAGTTTTTTATGCATAAAGTAGGCAATCAGGATAAATTATTTTGAATGCCTTATTACAATTATCTTGACCCCAGAATGAAGATTACTTTGCTGCCATGAGCATTTCTGGTAACTAATTATAAACTTTACCAATGACACCGAAAGAGCAATTGGAAATAATAAGCTAGACTGGACAAACAACAAGGTTTAGTGTTCTGAAATCTGACATGCCACTACAAAATGTCTGTATATGTGTAATCAACCAGGCTCTATAGCACAGTAACCCTGGGAGGAAATTAACCTGTTGGTTTGACTTTTCTAGTGGCAAATTATATTGCAAGCACCAGATAACAAACAAGCCTTTATTTATTGGCCAGCCATTAAGGTCAGGTCTGAATGATTGGAAATGCTGGCATTGGAAGAACTTACTAGTCTCTAACAAGGATCATTGATGGTGTCTAGATTTTGAAATCGAGGCTTTGGCATATCACTTCTGATTTGTAGACAGGTCTGATCTAGAATTTCCAATATATTAAGTACAAAATATATTCTCTTGATAGCATTTTTGAAAGAGTTATATGATTATATAGTGAAAGAATTCCAGGGATACAAGCATTCACAAATCCCTGTTCTTTTTATAAAAAAAACTTTTCTTTGTGTATATGATGTAGCTCCCTGCCAATACCATAACTAATGTCATCCTTTTTTATAGTATATCATAAAACAAAATAAAATAAAATAAAACAATCTCCAATTTAATAGACAATGTTCAGAGTGAGAGATAATTTCAGAATACTCTTAAATCACAAACTTCATAGACACACAGCTACACTAAGATGACAGTTCTGTACCATTAACATCAACTGCTGTCACTGATCTCTGTAGGTATGAATATGCCATACAATATGATGAAGATTTAAAACAGTTCTGAAATGTCAGTTTTATTTTATCACAACTCTATTTTATCTTAGGACTGGATGTTTTAATAATAAAGTAGAACATTTTTCAAACATTATTAAAATGCATAGATTCTCTATATATGGAAAAAGAGCAGTCTAGCTCCTGTATTTCTGTTGTAGTCCTCTTCATGTGCAAGCTGATTATATTACTCTCTCCTAGCACTGATGATGTTACCTAGTTTGGGTCATGAAATGTCAGAAAATAACTGAGCTCAGAAAGTATCCCTTAAACCCTCTCTTTCCATGGAGATTTTGTATGTAGTTGTTAAAATCCTTGTTTCATAGAGAATTCCAAGGCGAAATCTCTTGCTCAATAACTCTCTTCAGATTTGGATAATGATGAAGTCATAGGATTGGAATGAATGAAAATATTGCCTCTGTGCAGGTTATACACTTTAACAAGATATGGAAAGGGTTCTAAAGAAACAATCGGTTCCAAATACCCAATGTATTTCTCTCATATTTCTTTTGTGGATACAAAGATGAAAACATGCAGAAATTTGCTTTCCAGATGCTCTGGGTCTTAACAACTAGACATTACAAGATAACCTGTATAGGAGAAGAGTCAAGGCACATGTCACATGTGAGATAAAATATTAACATGCAGTCGCAAATATTGATTTGAAGAATGATAAAGTACTATAGCTTCAGGTGAGCCTTTAGTTATTCAAATGAATACCTGTAACTTTCTTTTGGTTTTTTGCTAGGTTGCCTGAGATAGTAATTCTCAGCTCAAAATATTCTGTCATACTTTGCTAGTTTGAAACCTTAGTATAATCACCTGGTTCAAACTTTTTCTTCACTTCACAGATACACTTCAGGGAACAGAGCAGTCATAAAAGATAAAGAAAGCTATAAAAGGCCACAGCTGGTTTCATCATAATAGCTACTGTTTTCTTTAGATTTCCGACATAGTTTTGCAAATTTTATTTTAAGCATTATTCAAGGTGAGTATAGATAAGGCGTCTTAGGAATAGATAATTTTCTCTCCTTCCCCTTGAGGCAATTTCATGAGTCCTTTCAAGGTTAGACACAGTTTTAGAGAGGTGATGCATTTCTGTTCTAACGTACTAACAATTAAACAAGGTTGAATTGTACTGACTTTCAAGGGAGAAATAGACAATTCTGCATCTCTATCTGAAGTTTATGCATACATAAATAATTTTATACAACATCTTATTGTATTGATTTTCCAGTAAATTAATGCTCTATATCAGCTTAAAAAGTCACATTGTAATATTTAAGAATATTATTGCTTGTTATATTTTTCTGTGTGTTACCATTGTGGTAAAAAAGGAAAGAGGAATTTTGTAGTACAGGAATACAAAAGGAATTTTGTAGTACAGAAGAATAAAGGGCATAGTGAATGTTTGAATTACATATCATAACACAGATTGGCTTCCCTTTAATTGTGAATTTTATTTAATAAAAAAGAGTCATTTGTAGAGTGATGGAAGAATGAAAACATTATTTAACAATGTTGAGCATTTCTCTGAAATTTAAGCAGAGTTAGAGATCAGGAAGTTTGGAATAAAGAGGTGATATAATTCATTTTTTACGACTACAGATTTATGATTGTACTTATGACTATTTTATTTTTTCTCTCTAATTTTAGTTATGCTTGCTCTTATTTTGTGATAAATGGCCAAAATGTATATAAAAAGCTGGAAAACCTTTCTTCATTATAGGAAAAAGCTTTAAGTGAAAAGCACAGGATGGGGGCCCATGAATTTTGCATGCAATCAATCATAAGCTTTTTCTTACCTTTTTTCACACCAGTGTGTAATTTTAGACTGGGCACGAGGGAAAAAAACTGCACAGAAACTCAAACATGCTATTCTTCCAGCATACACATATATGTTGATATAATTTTAAACCTTCCATAGTATAGAAACAGTATATTCTCTGTTTACTTTTCATAGTTCATTAAACATCATCCCAGATATTGAAGAAGTACACAACTGAAGAACAATGACATTCAGATACTCCTTTTATTTAATAAATAGAAAAAGGGTTTTATTTTAAAAGCAGATGACAATCTATTTTTATTTCAAATTATTTATCAGAGCATATAATATGTTTCTTTAGTATTTTTCAGCAATGTGGATAGAAATAGTAAATGAAAACAAAAACTAATTCTCTGGGATTTTTTATATTTGGATTTTTCTTGAAAATAATATTATTGTTTCAAATTTGAAAGAAAAAAACCTAGAATGGACCATAATTTCAAGATCATTTGAACTGCCACTGAGTAGCATACATATTAGAACTTATTAAAACTGAAGGGCAATGTTATCTGATGATTTTTTTTTTTAAAAAAAGGCAGAATTGATGTCTGGGGATTTAATCTAGTTTTTAATTTCACTATTGGTTTCTTAATGACAAAGTAATTCTAAATTACTTTAACACAATGAACTTGACAAAATTATTTTGTATTTTGAAGTGCTAAAAATTCTTTCAGTTTTCTCATAGATTAAACAACAAATACTATATATTGGACCAAAATATATTCTATTAACTGAAGCCACATGACATGTGAAGCAATACATTTTCATGCAATTTCTTTCAGTGGCCAAAATTATAAAGGACCGGTGAACAAAAAGTGAAAAAATATTAAAAGAGCATTTAGTTGTGTGAAAAACAGAACATATTACCAGAATGTGCACTAGATTAAATACATTTCCATAGCAAGGATTTAATAGCCAAGTGTTTGTATAATTTATCAAAGTAATTTATCAAAATTTCTAATACATACTACATTTTGTCTCTATTTATTTATTTATTTAATTTATTTATAATTATATTTATAATTATATATGTACTACAATTATCATAATATCTGGATCCTAATAGGCTCACTATTAGTTTGACTTTAAAAAGAAAGAAAAAACAGCATAGGCACCACTATTAATGCCAAGAAGGCATCTTATTTGCAAGTTTAAGTTGTTTTCTTGTAAAGTAATGAAGCTTAGTTAAAACCTGTCAATTGCATTATAGCTGTGGGATTTACTGAGGAGTTCAGAAAATTAAGGACATTTTTTCAGTTGCTTAAAAAAGCCAATAATGCAATTGGAAATAGTTCTCTGCTGCTGGGTGAAGATGACATGCATAGAAGTAATGCTAATAATGATACTGAGAAACTATATGGATAGTCATCAACCTAAAACCATTCATTTAGTAATTTTTCAAAGTTACAATGGCACTGACTTATGAGTAGTTTTCATGCTTATGGCCATTTCAGCATCCCTGTGGTTACACAATCAAAATTCATATGCTTGGCAAATGGCATGTATTTTTGATGGTTGCAGATGTCCCCGGGTCATGCGATTGCCTTTTCCAGCCTTCTGATAAGCAAAATCAATGGAAAAATCCAGATTCACCTAACAACCATGTTACTAACTTAACAATTGCAGTGACTCCATTAACAATTGTGGCAAGAAAGGTCATAAAATAGGGCAAAACTCACTGAACAACTGTTGTGGCCTCTGCCCCGAAACTGACCTTACCCTTAGATACTGACTCTGAGGATGATGAGGAAGAGCAGGAAGCAGAGGCGGGGCCTTCTCCCTTGGCAGACCAGCAGGAGCTGACTGTTGCCATTTTACTACTGGACCCCAGCCAGGCTGAAGAGGAACTAGAGCAACAGGTGGAAGCTGGTGGCAGTGAGGGAGTACCTTGAGTAGATGCCAGGGAGAGAAGGAAAGCTCGATGTTTGCAGCGGCAGCAGCAGCAGCAGCAATGTACTCGAGGAGAGGCCAGGAGACATCAGGTCATTAATTGAGCCACACCCTGCAGAGTATAAGAAGGGTGTGGCTACATCACAAGTCTTGTTTTAATCCCCAGAGAACCGGTTTTGATTCTGCATCTGAATTCTGGCCTGCTTGACCTTCCCTAGCAGTCTCTCTTAGCCATCTGTCCTTACCTCTCAGAACTTGTGCCAGCTCGCATCTGCTTGATAAGTAGCCCAGCATGTGTTTTTCAGACAGCTGCTTAAAGGGGCAGCTTTCTGTGAGTTAGACTATATTGCCTTTGTGCTGTATTTTTGGGACTTGGGTTCTGTGGCTGAAGTGGGGGGACAGAACAACAACCGTCTGGCTTAGCAACAGAAATTTTGGGCTCAATTGTGGTTGTAAGTCAAGGACTTCATGTGCTTTATGGTATAAGTGGAGAATAGAAATCACCAAAAAATCACTATGTATTTGTTTTTATGAGCAACTTCTGTCCCCAAAATACACCCAACTGCATCAAGACACAGCAATGATTCAACTTCTTACCCACTACATTTGAAAAATAAACAAATATTAAAATTCAG
The DNA here is from genome assembly GCA_032468015.1 of Mimophis mahfalensis. Taxonomy (NCBI): domain Eukaryota; kingdom Metazoa; phylum Chordata; class Lepidosauria; order Squamata; genus Mimophis; species Mimophis mahfalensis. The sequence continues at coordinate 23,520 of JANHFR010003254.1, read as the reverse complement.
CATACAAGCTAATGCACATCTCTACTGGAAAGATGGTCCTTTTAATGCTGGTAGCTAAATTTTGAAACTTCCTTCAGGCATGCATACATTTTTATATTTCAGGTGGCAGGAAATATATGGCCTCTTCTAATATGTCATTATTGATGCTTAATCGTTAGCAATTTTTTAAATGTAATTTTTAAGATTATCACTTTTTGCTACCTTTTAAACTGTTATCTTTCTTCTTTATTGCTTTTATCTTATAATTTCATATTATGCTACCTTCAGAAGCATTGAGGGAAGTAAATCTCAACAGCCTCAAAGATCATGTTTAATTCTAAGTTCTATATTTTATTGAGCAAAAGACATGGGTGACATAATTGGTGTTCATTTATTATCAAAAATGAAACACAGGACACTGAAGGTCTTTAAAAATCTCTCAAGAATGGCATTACAAGATTGAGTATCTGGGTAAGTTCAATGCATTTGTATGGGAAATGAGATATAAATCTGTAAGTCAAGGAGCTGTTTTAACTAAAGGCTCTATTTCAATAAAGTAATGCATCTTTCAAGGTTCAGTGAAAATCTATAAGGAAAAGTAATTTCACATGTAAATTTATAAGTTATATCCCTAGGTTAATATATGGGTGGTAAACAGGAATCATGCTGCATTGAGTAGAATGAAATATTCATGATAGTGAATCTTTTTATCAAATTAATATTTTTCTATTCCGCTCTAAGCACTTATCTTAAATGAAAACTTTTATTAACAAGAATTGGCAATGTGGTGGAAGACTGAAGGGCTTGCACTGGGGGAGTCCACTAGCCCTTCATAAACCTGATATAAATAAAGATGCAATCAGTTCATAGTGTATTAATGAAATATTTGGTGCTTTTCCCTTGAAGCAAAATATGAGTCACCACTATGCTTCATGAAGCAAGATATCATTATATTTAAAAAATCCTTTGTATTGTGTCAAGTGTTACTTGGAACATAGTATACCTTTTCCAGGTAAGGCTAAAACCTTTTGTTGGGTCATCTAATATCCCATACCTAGATATATTTCAGACAATTGTTGGCAGCTACTAGGCAAAATATGATATGAATAAGAATAAAATACCCATCACTAAATAACTTTATCATCAATAACTTCTCAGTTTATTTTCTTATTTTTCTGATAAGATTAGCTGGGCAATATCACATTTCATCTCTCATATTTTCTCATTGAACTTAAAGTTGATCATCACGTTTAATATAATGAAAATTTAATTATTTTTACCAGACTGATAATGAATTAGTTTGGATGAACTGAAAATCATGCAAGTATAATTTGGGATGGTTTTAATTATGGAAATGTATATATATCATATACAAAATTTAAAATAATTAAACAAATTATAAATGAAGTTTAAAACAAAATGTTTTCAAAAAATAAAATGTAACTATTAAAGAAAGAATAGAATAGAACAGAGTACAATGGAATGGAATAAGAATAGAACAGAACAGAATAGAAACTTTATTATCATTTACACGTACACTAATAAGCATACATTACAAGGAAATTTGGTTGCATTCAGCTCTCAGAAGATAGCTATTATGCATATACACACACATATACACACAGAAACTTCTCAGCACAGTCTAGTTCAAATATATATACACGCATATATTTGTTTTCGTAGATTTTCACAGGAACAGGTATGCAAATCTTGGTGTATTCGGGTCTTTTCCCGTGTAAGGTAACCT
>JANHFR010003253.1:37499-49780 GCA_032468015.1 Mimophis mahfalensis | reverse complement strand
GAAGGAAGGAAGGAAGGAAGGAAGGAAGGAAGGAAGGAAGGAAGGAAGGAAGGAAGGAAGGAAGGAAGGTTGGTTGTTGTTGTTGTTTCAGGAATTGTAGTAGTTCTGGGGAAAGAAACAGATTAATTGTCATTCCTTTTTGAACTACCCAATTAGCACTAATTATCTATTCTGTTACTAAAATTTCAAAGTCATCGGAAGTGGATATAGTCACAAGTTAGTTGTTTTTTTTTTTAAAGGAATGAAAATAGCAGTGCCTTATACATTAGCTATATAGTCAAATTTGTAAGCCAATTACTAATTTGTAAGACTGGGAGTCAGTTTAATGATTGACTTATTTAAACAGAAGATGACATTCCAAACGTTCTGAAATTATTCATTTTAAACATATTAATTGTTGAAAGTATGTGCTCAAAACTGCTTATTGTCTATCAGTAAGGGTGCATTAATTGGAAATGGAAGTTATTGATAAATTAAATAAGTTATTGATAAATTAAAGTAGTCTAAGAGGACTATTTGTCCTCTTAGATGTAAGAAGACAAACAGTAAACAGACATTTGTTGTGAAATTAATTTGTCTTACTTTATTGGAGGTTTTCTATGGCAGTGCAACACTCAATAGCAATTAGTTTGAACAAGCAATTTCTTTAAAAAAACCACAATGAACAGATCATCAATTTTTCAGCTGAATTTTTAAACACAGAAAGGCAGAAGAAAACCATAACATCTAAAGCATTTTTCCTTTTGTTATCTGTTTAGTGTTCTTGAGGTATTGGTTTTTTTATTGGGCAAATAGAAATAAAAGAACATTGGGAAAATGTCAAGCACAGTTGTGCAAGAATTTTATATTTCTGGCTCTTCTGCATATAGAACATAGAATAATAGGTTTTACTATTAATATTAATAGGCGTTTTACTTAGCCAATTGAGATATCACTAAAAACTATTTTGCTGGCCAAGGGTCAACCCATTTTCTTAGCCTTATAACAAGTTCATGCAAAGAACTTTCCATTCAATTAATTTTGTTACCTGATTGTAGTAAAAAGCCATAGAAGGAACATGCTTTTTCAGATGTGAACAGCAGCCTTCCTTCTCATTTCTCCCAATACTCAAAAATAAATGAAGCTGCAAACGAACCCTGGATCCTAATTCACGATTTCTCCCTCTCCCTCTCCCTCCCTCTCTTTCTGCATGTTGGTAGAAAAGCACAGATGAAGTGTATACATCTGTAGGATTTCCAGATAAAGCAGAATAACCTGAAGTGCACTTATGTGTTTTTAGTTACATGTTTGGTCTTTTCGCGCATTGGTTTCTGCCTTCAGTTTCTTTCTGCCTCCAAAATATTTGTTTCCCGTTCTTCCAAAGAGCCATTAAGGCATCTTTACACATTCCAAAGTGTAGCTGTAAAATATGGAAATTTATAGCGGTTCCAGTCTCTGCTCCATCTATCATCCTCTTAGAGGGCATTTCCCAGAAAGAGAAGCAATATCCTAAGGAAACTAATGAAACCTCTGTGGCTGGATAATTGCATTCTTGGAAAATACAAGTGTTTGGAAGCGATGCCATAAGCAGCAACAATTCACAAAATTGCTTTCAAAATTGTCCTCACTGAGTGTAAATAAATTATAGATCATTAAGAGCAATAAGATGGAAATCTATTTTGCTGTCATTAAAACCAATTTGCACGTTTTTGAAAGTCTCAAGACAGTACGGCTGTTAATTAAAAAATATATTTAAAAAGAATCCAGCAAGAGGAAACATGTCATAACAAAAATTTATGCACTCAGAGACATCTTGCTGCAATTATCACTCTTCTTCCTTTTTTTAAAAAAGATAATATGCTTCTCTAATAGCTGCTAGAATAGGAACAGATTTGAAGAAAGAGACAAAACAGAAATGGTGTAAATTGCATAAATAAATTCATATTTATGGATTCGTAATGTAAATAATTAACCACTGTATGTGTGGCAGGACAAACAGTACGTCTAGGAAACTGGGATTTTATATTTCATTCTGCTAGAGTCATAGAATCATCTCTTGCTTTTCTGTTTTCACTGACCTGGACAAGACTTTCCCCTTCTTTCAATGGTTCCACTAAAATAATTTTATTTCAATGACAGAAGAAAAAAAAAAGGTGGGGGTGGGGGAATGGATTAAATTTTCCCTAGTGCGCTCCTCTTATAAACAGATACTTAAATTATGGGAATATAGGTGTCACATAATTCAAAGTTAAGTAATGCCTTGTGTTGAATTGATTCATTCTGGTATTAAATAAAAATGTCTTTAAGTGCATTCCAAATGGCCAACTAGGCCCAGGCCACACCACACTAACAAACAGACGACAGAGAATCTGCTACCAGGCAGATCTCAACCGCTCAAGGTACTCATGTGATGTGTCAATAATCATTAGTGTAAACCTCTATAAATATGGGAGACAAACCATGCCTTGTGTTCTTGTTCTTAGTTTTCAGTGTAGTTCTACTTCTACTCCTGTACAACTGACTACCTCATGACTAATGTATATAGCTTGTAAATAAATCTGCCTTCTTCTGGACAACGTTTGCCTTGGCCTCCTGACTCTGTCTCCGTTATGATCCATCGACCATCAGTTAGTTGCAAGGTTTCCTATTTAATTGTTTTAAAGGATAGAGTAAAGACAATAATCCTAACACCTTGTATGAGCAGGCATATGGAACAGAAAACACGAATTCCAAGTTAAACACTCTTAAAGGATGTAATCTCATTTCCTTTTAAATTCTTAAAAAGGCATTATGTTTCATTTCAGGCATCACAAATTAAAAGTATTTAATGATACTGCAGACTGGTACTGTGGCCCAACAAACCAACAATGAAAAATAATCGTTTACAAGTCAGGTATACTAAGAAGAATGGAGTATCAAACCGGCATAAGCTGAAGCATGCATATCCACATGCACGTGTGCGCGCGCACACACACACACACACACACACAAAGACAGCACAAAAATTCTCAGTGTTTTGTCTTGGCAACGAGATTAAAGCGAGAGTGAGTACAAGGGTTCAAAACCTGAGGGTCCTATTTCAGAGTAGAAGTGACAAAGATATCTTTGAGGGGCAACTGATGGCTTGTACTTTCTTTGGAGACTGAAACAGCAGTCTCTGTGTTTGGTTGTATGTGTGTATCAAAATCAGAAGGATGGTGGATGGACTGAAATGATGCAAGCCCTGCCTCCTTTGAGTGTGCAACCCGTGCAGATTCAAAAGGAGTGGGGCTTGGATTGTGACTTTCTTTTCATCCCCTTCTCAATGTTGACCCTGGAATTTTGACCTTCCTACTTGAATCAGATAAAAATAAGCTTTTCAAGTTTTTCTGTTATTTCCATGGGTGCTTATAATAAACAGTGGTGAAATCAACCTGTTGAATGTACATCATGATGTCACTGTACAAAAATTGTGTCATCTCCAGAATTATGTCATAATTATAATTTGTTTCCTCTTCACACCTGCCATGAATGCTTATGGCTTATATATTAGCAAAGAGAAAGCCAGAAAATAAAGAAAGTAATTTATTAGAGCAGTGTGATACCTTGGTACTCATTGTTAATTGGTTCCAGGAGGGGCAATGAGTACCAGAATGATAACTACTGAATATTTTTTCCCCATAAGGAATAATGTAGTGAGTCATAAGTCAACGAACACCAACTAGTTCTAGCTTGTGCGTTGAGAACCAAACAATGAGTACCGAGGCAAAATGTTCATGTCAAAATGCACTGAGTACCAAATTTGATGAGTTTCAAAACAGTTAAGTATCAGGGTACTACTGTACTTGCTAATCAAATACCTTTGTCTAGGACCAGTTTGATCTGGTGGTTAGGGCACATGCCAAAATCCAGGAGACTGAGAGTTCTAGTCCCATTTCAGGCATGAAAACCAACTGGGTAACTTACAGCAAGTCACTCTCTCTCAGCCTCAGTCACCTCAAAGGGCTGTTGCGGGAAAATAGGAGGAGGAAGTAATATTAATTATGTGGAGTCTTGGCTCTCTTATCTCAGTTGCTTTCTTGCAGACATTTCATTACCCAACTAGGTAACAACTTCAGTGTTGAAGGGAATGGGGTTTGCTGTCTGTTTATATATTGTCACTGTTGATGGGAGTGTTGTTTTCTTCTTGGCAATTGCTTGATTAGGCTGTTATTTACTGTTTGATTGCTCGTCGCAGTTGGTGGTTCCTTGATTGGGGCATTGTTTACTGCTTGATTGTTGGTCTGGAATGAATCCTAGTGTTAATTCCTGTTTATCTGGGTGTTGATTGCTGTCAAGGAGGTATTTTGGTCTTTCTTGTTTCCTTTTTAGCTTTTTGATTATGCCTTTTGAAAGGTATGTAAATGTTGTTTATCTCTGTGTGCCTGCTAATGCCTGATTTATCAAAGTGCCAGGCTCCAGGAATTCTCTAGCATTTTTTGGACCACGTCCAAGAGAATGGATGATACGCAAAACCATAATATAACATTGAAAACAATTTTTAAAAATACAATGGTTCCAATTAGATTGAGTGAATTACAAATTCAGTGCAGGGGGAAAAAGTAAAGTACAATGAGGACAAGGCTTGCAAATAAGTCAAAAGTATTCCACGCTAAATATTTCAGAAAATGAATGTTTTGAATGTATCAACGGAGAACCAAAGTTTATGGGCCAGATCACAGATGGCTACCCTACTATGAGGTTTAAAAAGTCTTTTAGGTAGCACAAAATAGCAGCTGTTGAGGGTCAGCCAGCTAAGAGACAGACAGTTCCTGGGTAAAGACAGGAATGTGAAACAGGCAAGGGGCAAAAAAAAGGAAAAACCCCAGACAGAACCTGGGATATTGAGGTTAAAGAATGAAATTCTGTTCTGCTGTAAGTGTGACATTCAATGTAATGAGGAATTTCTGAAAGCAAGGGACCAGAGTAGAATAAACTGTGATATTTTTTTTGTCTTTTCACTTTTATCTTTTCACATTTGGCAAATTTGAAATGGAAGCTAGAAAAACAAAACTACCAGCACAAACCATCCACCCCAGCTGGTATGTGTGACCCTTGAAGGTTATTGACCGCTTACCATTTATTGAAAATTATTTTTAAAATTAACTTGTTAACTTCTTATAGATGTTCAGCATATAAGTGAAGAACACCTGCAATATTTGCTGCAAATTTGATCAATGATGCAAGAGGAGACTGAAATCTGCAGCAACATTGTCTTCCTCCAGAAATGAAATTCTTAGAATGAAATTTCAAATACCAGTTATTCTGATTTTTACTTTGTCCTTGATCTTTTTCTGAACACTTTGAACTACTTAGAAACACTTTTCATGGAGAATTTGGTTTCCTGCTACTGTTGTCAACATTGTAAGATAAGTTTTTTTTTTAAATCTCTCTGCCACTAGCTACAGTCATTTATGTCATAGGTCAAATTAAGGACCTTCCCCTGTTTTCATGTAATCATGGCAGAAACATGAACTGGCGACATTTCTTCTGCTGCTGTGTCCTCACGACCTTGCTTTCTTCTTGTTTTGTCACAACTCTAACCTAACTTTATTTCAAGTTCTGGTGAGCTAGAGGAACAAGTGGAACTAGTGTTTGTGAATAAGTGTTTATACAGTATAAGAGTCTTGGTAGTACAAGTGGTTACTGCTCAGTACTTCTGCTGCCTGCTGCCTGCCTGCCTGCAATTAGGCAGTTCAAATCCCACTAGGCTCAAGGTTGACTCAAACTTCCATCTTTCCAGAGGTGAATACAATGAGAACCCAGATTATTGGGGGCAATAGGCTGGTTCTGTAAAACCGCTTAGAGAGGGCTGTAAAGCACTGTAAAGCAGTATATAAGGCTAAGTGCTATATATACATTTTTATGAAGCTTCATTCATGAACTTTGGCACTGGTATTACTAAACTCAGGATTCTACACAAAGACCTGGATTTAGGTTTCATAATGCATAAGAAACATTCCAATGAACTCAAGGAGTTCAATTTAACTATATTAAAATATCCATTAGCCAATTGCTAGAGATGTCAATTTCTCCATAAACAAATCCATGAAACGTTCTAGAATCCAGCTTAATTTCTGTAAAAGCTGATGTGCAACTTTGCCACTTGAAGCATTAACTTATAATAACTGACTTGTAAAGCAAAGATACTTTATATTCTTTATACTGAGAGTATTTTGGTCCCCTTTACTTTACAAGTCAATTTTACACTATCCTGGATATCAGGCAGCAATTCAGGCTAATTATTAATCCTGTTTTCTGGATTACAATAATCTGAATCTGGGCATCTCAGATATAGCCTTTGTTTTAATCAGATTTACTAGAATCTAAAGTCTGGAAAAAAAATCATCCTCTTACTAAGGACAGAGAATCAAAAGGGTGGGGTTTTTTAAGTATGTGCTTGGAAATTTGGATTTTGTGATGAACAAAGTGAATTAAACACAATCTGAAAAATTCAACCAAGATAGCATTCAAAAACAATATCCAAAAGCAATCATTTTGCCACAACAAAAGAGATTTGGATGAAAATAATTATGTAGCCCTATTTTTAAATCAACCAATGACATTTCAAAATATGCTTTTTATAATTTTAAGATCATACAGATGAAATGTTAAAATTCTGTTAAGAAAGTACAGCAGAGATTATTTCAAAAATATTTCTGGTAGCTATTACAAGAGAGCAAATTTGTGAAGTTCCCAATACCAAAACATAAATAAAACAGGAACTATTTCAGATTGAAATGTATTGAGTTTAGTTTTTATATCAAGCAATCAAGATGACATTAATTTTTCTACACCAAAATATCATCGCTAAATTGAACAGATTCAAAGCTGAAATATTATGTGTGAAGTGGCTGAAGCCATTTTAACATAAAAAAAAAATGTTTTATTTTTTGCTTGGGAAATGTAATGCATTGCTGCCTTCATTATGCCACCATTTATATGCCCTGAATGCCAAATAGCTTAAGTGAAGGACTTTATCTGAGCTATTGCAAAATTATTTATAAAAACAACTGCTTGTAGAAATGGGCATTTATTTTATTAAATTCAATTACCCACTATAAAGGGCTTATTTTCAGTAAACAGCACAAGTCTTATTTGCAAGTGAGAATTAATTGGTATTCAGGTGTTTTCAGGCTGGCAAGGAAAATACTACACACAAGGGTACTGAGAAGCTCAGCTTCCATTAGTAACAGAAAGGTTTGCAGCATTAATCCTAATTTAATCAAAACACTTAATCATGTGTTAAACAAAGAGCGAAGATTTAACTCTTTTGATATGATACAGGGCTTAGTATGCAGAAGTTGTTTATTTTCAAATCTTTAGTTCTGGAGACAAGTATGGGACTTGGATCTTGCAATTGTGACTGCCATATTAATTCTTCTGACAGTCCTGAGACCACGATATCACAATGGAAGCAGAACACCACAGCAACAAAGGAAGGAAAATAATTTTAATTTTATTTGATACGTTTTTGATTCCAACAGAAGAGATTATATAGGTCTGATCTTGTTTGCTTACATTACTCACCTAAGTAACATCTACAACACTGATTATATTATGTACCTGGGTAGTGAAATGTCTGCATGCAATCAACCCAGTTCAGAGATGCCCCCTTTTGCTTCATCTAACAAGGTTTAGGCAGAGGTGTGCTTGTATATGTGTGCCTTTGAGTCAGTGTTGACTCCAGATGACTGCCTGGACTAGCCTCTGCAGTTTACCTGGCAAAGTATTTCGGAAGTGGTTTGTCATTGCTACCTTCCTAGGGCTCAGAAAAAGAGATTGGCCCCAAATCACCAAGCTGGCATCATGCTTAAGGTGGGAATAGAACTCACATTCTCGCGGTCTCTAGCTTTATGCCATAATTAGCACACCAAACTGATTTCCCCTCGGACTTAGGAGGGGTTGAGATACATCGGTAGACTTTTTACGAAGTGCATGCAGTGGTGCAATTCAAATTTTTTTACTACTGGTTCTGTGTGTGTGGCTTAGTGGGCATGGATATGCTGTCGGCCAATCAGAGGTGGTATTTGCTGGTGTAGGCCAATCAGAGGTGGTTCTCCGAATCAGTCAAAATTATTGCTACCGGTTCTCTGGAACCTGTTGGAACTGGCTGAATACCACTTCTGAGTGCATGGTATAAGGCTGAATTGCTACTGTTTTGTGTATAATTCTATTTTGTGAATAAGTTGGAATATTCCTGCATCATGATGATGGCTGATATCTCTGGCAAAGGGCTTTTTTGCCCAATTTCCTCCCCTTTGCCTCCTCAGAAAGGGGAAGTCAAGTCCTTAAAGTTCTTCAAAAAGGACAAGGGTTCCCTTAAGACAGAGTTCCATCTTACTCTGAAGGGCCTAGTAATGTGGCCATATAGCTCAGAAGAGGGCCAAGGGCTAGTTTAGTTAGAATATACTCTTATTATTATTTTTTGTAACTAATAAATAATTTATTTCTTGGACACAACCTGTGCCATGTCTTTTTCATCACCATTAGCATTAGCAATGGTCCATCCATTAAAACTCCTCCATTGTCCCCACTCAAAACAGCAAGAAGCCATACTGCCAATGTTTGAATCCTGTTGCCAAAATTCAACAGGTATCAATGTGGAGTCTGAGGGTCTTATGAAAGGGATCTGGAAATCCCTGCCAACTTCTGAATGTAAAATCACCAGGAGACACAGGAGACATCATATTACCTCTAATTTTGGCCCAAAAATCTAGAGCTTCCCAGATGTGTCAGGACTACAATGTTATAACATTGAGCGTCTGTATGAAGAGAAGGAGAATGGAGTCGAATTGTGAATATATTTGGGAGACTTTCTCTCCCTGAATGCATATGGTACGTATCTCACCAGATCTGGTAGAAGAAGTATGTTACAGGTTCTATTGGCCGGAGGTTGGTTCATTGGGTGGGTCTAGGAAGATAGCCTTGTCTGCCCTGTGATGAAGCATGGTTCAGTCAACTGCCTGGGAATTCCATCATAGACTTGAAGCTGCTAGATAGTTACATGGTGGTTAACTGGAAACTAGTTTGGTGTAGTGGTTAAGATGCTGGCCTGGAAACCAAAAGATTTTTAATACTAGTCCTACCTTAGGCATGAAAGGTGGCTGGGTGACTTTAAGTCAATAATACTCTCTCAGCTCCAACCACACCACAGGATTGTGTTATGGGGTAAATAGGAACAGGGAGGAGTATTAGGTATGGTGGTGACCATGAGTTCCTTACAAAATAATAAAGGTGGGATAAAAATCTAACCAAAAAAAGGTAACAGGATTCCATCTATGCATTATTCTTTTTTAAAAAAGTATTTTGGTCATATTTTTAATTGGTCTTTATCTATTTGGATTGTTGATTGTGCCATCCAGAGTCACTACAGCTTTATAAATGTAATGAATGAATAAATAAATAAATAATTGCAACTTAGTAGTTTTCAGTGAGGTTGTGGATTATTGAATTTCTAAGTTAAAACACTTGATTTCTTGAGGCAAGACACAGGTCCAAGATAAATGCGTAGGTAAACAACAGTATAGTTTTTAGATTGGTCTAAATAAAATGGGAGAAGGGAGAATTTTCTGCACTTCTATTCAGAGCTTAAAGTTGAGAAAGTTTTGTTTGGAAAAGTACCTTCCAAAGGAAAGGCAAGCAGAATTCATATATGCTACGAATTCTTTAAATTCTCAAATTCTTATAAAGATTGCCCCCTGCCCCAAAGACAGCAATTCTTACTTGCATCTCTTTATTTAGATTGCTATACTTGTTATAAGTAGGAGGGGAGGCTACCAATTCAGACTCTACAAGGAAGGCATCTCTCTAGTTCTCCTAAAATTACTATACATAGAAAATCAGGGAAAGGTCCGGTCTAAAATGCTTATTTCAGGCATTTTGATTTCTGTAAGGGAGACCTGCCATAAAATGCATGAGCACTGAATACATATGCAAAGCTTCGAAAGAAAGAAAGAAAGAAAGAAAGAAAGAAAGAAAGAAAGAAAGAAAGAAAGAAAGAAAGAAAGAAAGGGGGGGGGGGGGGAAAGCCAGCAATGTCTTTTTTTAAGATATTCTGTGTATTCTTCCATACCACTTTTCCATTCCCCCCTCAAGATTCAGTCAACATTTCGCAGCTTCTGAGAATATTATTTTTAGAGACTGAATCCACAACAATTAATTTAGTGCTCTTTTTTGAACACTTCTGCACGCTTCAAAACTATGAGTTTTCTCCAAGCCAAAAGTCAAGTGTCCCTTTCTATGAAATTCTAACAGATTTGATTAATTGGCTGGTTTCTAGTTTCTATAGGGGAAAAAAAAGATTGTTGTTATTCATGGGAAAGGCTTTCTGAAGGAAAATACACCTCATGTCTCCCAAGGCCATTCTCACATATCATTTCAGGGCAAAAGAGAAATTAAAGATTTATCTTGCATTTTCAGTGATTTGCTTGTCAATCACACATTCATATGTTCTTTCTTCTTGTTTTCTTAAACCAAATAATGAACTATCACATGAGCTGCATTTAGCTTTAAAGAAAGGATACCACAGCATCTTCTATCAACTCATCTAAGTAGAAAGGCAGGTGATGTCAAAATATGAAGCAGAAAGAAAGAAGAAGGATGGATGTTAGACAGATGATGTATAATACTGTAAATATTTTTCCAAGCTATAAATATTGCCATATTATTAGTGTTAAGCTGAGCGCATCATTCTCCAACACTCAATATTTGTTTGTAGCCATTACTAAAAGAAGAAAATGCTGATGTAATAATAAGGAGGAGGAAAGCCTTCAGGTCTTGCCAAGTTTTCTTCTAAATACCTCCAACCATAAAATGCATTCAAAATTTCCCCTAGGAACAGTTTGGGATTTTGCCAGGAAAGGAGAATAGGGAATAACCGAAACAACAGCTATTTTAGTAGTGCCAACAAGTAGTCATTTTTTCAACTGGATCTTGAGATAATAGAAAGTGAGGCCTGTTATTAGAAATTTCATAGATTATTCCCAATTCAGGCATATCCTGGCACAGCAAATGTCACAGCTGCAAAAATACCCAACTCCTGTGTCCTCTCTAGTTGTCCTTCCATGAGCTTATGGGAAAATACATTGTTGCTATGGCTAAAAAATGACATTCGTAACACATCTTCTCATTGGCTTTAACTGAAGGATACCATAAAGCATCCACAATACATGAATGCAATAGCATTCATAATTGGGCAGAAAACTAGAGCTGAGGCTGACTTATTATCTCAGAACTCAGTTTGCCTATTAGTTTTCCAGAAATCCAATGCACACTTCAAACGCTCAGTCAATACAAATGAAAATTACCTTTCAAAACCTATTTGCTAAGAGATGCCAATTGCTGCCTCTGCTCTACAGAGAGGGGGATACTATTCCCATAGTAGAAGAAGCATGCCATATTTAAGGAGGAACATAAATTTGGCTCATAGATTTTGAAACAAACTTTATAAGAGGCATAATTCAAATTTATTTTATTTTGTTCATATTTGTATGCCGCCCAACTCCCGAGGGACTCACTGACTAAACTGATTGATTGATTGATTGAGATTTATATGCCGCCCTTCTCCCGAAGGACTCAGGGTGGCTTACAGCAATTAAAAACACCCAATACAAAATTTAAAACAAGATTAAAGAGTTGACTCAATAAATCATTAATTAATATAACATTAAAACTAACACAAACAATTTAAAACTCAAATCAGCTTGATGAAACAGCCAAGTCTTCAGATCATGGCGGAAGGACTGAAGGTCAGGGGCTGTCCGGAGTTCCAGGGGCAGGTCATTCTAGAGGGTAGGTGTGCCCACAGAGAAAGCTCTCCCCACTGTTTGGCTGACGGCACCCTGAGGAGGCCCACTCTGTGGGAGTGCACTGGGCGATGGGAGGCTGTTGCCAGCAGCAAGTGATCCTGCAAGTCACTGACTAAAACAGGCAAGCCAATCAGCTGTTTCCTAGCACAAACAGGACGTATGCACTTCCGTATGGCTGCATGCTCATTCCATTTGGGCTAGGGAACAGTTGATTGGCGCAACTGTTTTATTTTTCTGCTCTGCTCTGTGCGTGTGGCATGCGTGTGAACACTAAGCTAAACGCGCACATGCACACAAGGCGAACCAGTTGCCACACCTGTGGAAACCCATCCCTGCCCATGGGCCTTGAGTTTGACACCTCTGTCCTATGACATGTGACTCCGAGTTTCTTTCCAGGTGTATGGCTGTGAAAGTTGGACCATTAGAAAGGCTGAGCGTCAAAGAATTGAGGCCTTTGAACTATGGTGCTGGAGA
>JANHFR010003250.1:24395-37132 GCA_032468015.1 Mimophis mahfalensis | reverse complement strand
AAAATAAAACAATAACACTGGTGAATCAGGCGAACCTGATAAACAGCTCCCCCCCCTCCCCCCAGTGATGGTCAATTGATGGTCCTCTAAAGACAGCCATGCATCCAGGAGGACACCCAAGATTATAAGACTGCAATCAGTGTTTTGTCTGTTTCAGTCCCTATGAATTCTGCTGTCTATGAGCCATGTGTGAATCATCCTTAGGGCTAAATTCTGATTGTGTGGAGTATTCTTTCTTTTTATTAGAGAAGAAGCACCATAGGGAATTATATCTGTTATTGCCACTCCTTGGGAATGGAGTATTCATGCAAGATAATAGCTTATTTCAGAAGTTGCCCCTATGTAGTCCTTTAGCTATATTAATCTCTTCGCACTTGAAACACAGTGCTTTCTTACTTCAGCCAAATTTATATCTCATAATAAAGTATTTTTTGATGGAAGGTTGCAAATTTCTTCCAAGACCTACAATGCAGTTCCCAAAAATGTCAAATTCTACCTTGAAGCTATTCATTACAGGTGGGGAAATTTTTTTAACACTCTTTCTTTGGATTTTTTGATTGAAGAAGTGTTGAAAGGCCAAATAGGATTCTAAGCTTTAGGTTGTACTATTTAACCCCTTTCTCAGGCTTACCCCCAAATTGGATTATTTTAGTGTTTTAAAGGTAGATATGCATATAATAAAAGGGGCGCGGCAGCTCAGTGGCTAAGACGCTGACCTTGTCAATCAAAAAGATAAGCAGTTACGTGGTTTGAATCCTGAGCACTGCATAATGGAGTGAGCTCCTGCAGGGGTGGGTTGCTACCAGTGTAACAACCAGTTTGCTTCATGCACGCATGTGACAGATCCTGGATTCATTCTCACAAAACATTGTACAGTATTAACTTAGCAATGTGGAGAGAATATTATATGCAATGGGAGTAATCCCATTAACAATAATTCATATATTTCAATCAGATCAAAGTTATTGTTATCCTGCTCCATTACAATCTGGTTTTTAGTGTATAGCCTCTGGGTCACTAAAATAATCTGTACCACTAAACTGAATGCAAGTGGGCACATTTTATTAAATGACTTTGAGATCAGGCTGGTCCAAATCTGATCAATGTTTGAATTGAGAGCATTTAAAAATGTATGGATAGGGCCTTGATATTATTTATTTATTTTATATATTAATAATAACTTAAATTATTATTTGACCAAATCTGTAACAAAAGATAGTGTTTTCTTACAAAGTATAACTTAATCTAAACTTAGTGTTGGGAAATACAATTCACTGAGGATGTTAGAAGTGATTTCACATCTGCCAAGTTAAATTCACAGCAGTCCATCTCTATTTCATTCAACTATAATTAAGATTCAAAAGAGGGCCATATTACAGCCAAGTAATAATGGGGGTGGGAAGAACATCAGAGAAAACTGATACATGGAGAAGCAACTTTTCAAATACACCTAATTAAATACATTATATACTGCAGGGGTGGGTTTCTACCGGTTCAACCCAATTTGGGCAAACCATTTGTTAACTTTGCTACCAGTTCGGGTGAACCAGTTCTTAAAATTAGCCACTGGTTCGGGAAAACCTGTTGTGCCAAACATGCACTGCATGCGCATCATACTATACATAATCATCAGCTGAAGCACGGAAGACCCAAAAGTACAGCTGATCCATGCTGCTGTGCCAATCAGCTGTTTTTCAGCTTTTGTGCAGAATGTGACATGTGTTCAGTGCACATTTGGCACCCAGGTGCAGAAAGCGCACATGCATCTGCAAAATGCAGGCACAAAGTGAACCAGTTGTTAAACCAGTAGGAAGCCACCCCTGATATACCGCCTGTTCACACCTAGATTTAGCTCAACCACACAGTGTTAATGTTTGCCTATTGTAATAATGTACTTAGATTTCAAACTAAAATCCATATTAACAAAAACAAGTTGATGAATATCATACTTAAAGGCAGAAAAGAATTTGGCAATGTAACGTTGTTCTTGTTCTCCTTATTTTCTTCGAGTGATTTAATGGTTGTGGAAAAAAGGTGGCAACTTATAATCATGTATGACACTGCCTCACAACCGCCTTAATGTGTTATCCTCCAGTACTTCAGCTGGCAGAAAAGTAAACTGGCATGTATTCTATTGCCTGACTGCCAGGCCCTATTCAGCTGCAGGTCCAAGCTTTGTGAGTAGTGTTGCCCTCACAATTTTAATGTGAAATGAGTGAAGCAAAATATCTGGCTTTGTTTTTCTTCCTACTGTGTACCACCTGCTTTCAGGGAGAGAGAAAAAAATCACCAATCTGTTTTTAAATGTGATAGAGTGGGATGGACAACTATAGCTAGGAGCCTGATATGGAAAAGCCATTTAGCTTTTGAATTGTCTGAGCTGGTTTACAAGTGGAGATGTTCTGCTCCTTTTTGAAAGGTCTTAAGTACAGAGGTAAGGAGAAGATGCTCTTCTAGTGTATTGCACAATCTTCCATCCCTACAACCTGGAAGGTGGACTTAAGTGGTTTTTCTGGTGAGACTAGTCTATCAAGGCAACCTGGTCCACCCAAATATGGGATGAAGCATACTGCTTCTGCTTTCACCTTTTGGCCTCAAACCAGGAACCTTTGCAGGCAGTCACTTCCACAACAAACTATTTTGTGTTAAATTTGCATTTACCAACAATTTGCTCCCTTTATTTCTTTGTTAGTAAATTTAAATTTGGAAGTTGAACTATTTTTGGATGAGGATTTAGCACACTTTCAAATGACTGCTAGAGCCACAAGCTGACTGATAGGTTACATACGTGGAAGAGAAGAATTGATGGCACCAATCCCATGTACATAAAATAAAACTACTCGTGACAACCAGTTAATATATTTTTTTTATCCCATTTATATGCCGCCCTTCTCCAGAGACTCAGAGCAGCTTACAATCTATTAAGCACAAATCAATGTGCTTAGCAATAGCCTTCATTCCTTGCATATGCCTGCTTATTAGTGGCATTTTTACAAAGTCAGCTTATTGCCTCCAACAATCTGGGTCCTCAGGTATTAATGATGTGGGCAGAAATCCTCCACAAAAGCCAGGTTCTGGTCTTTCCTTTAGCCTAAGCCAAAATGACATGGAAACGTATGTTTAGTGTTCACAGGAAGGTGGCACGTTATAGAAATCTGAAGTGACCAAATGAAGACCTAGTTCCTGGGTTGTTAACAGGAATGTGATTGTGTCTTTGACTGACATTGTGTTGGAACAAGAGGAAAAATTTGACTTTAAAACTGAATAAAGTAAAGATACATTTAAGCTACCTCAGCTATGGGCTATGGATGAGAAGAAGGGAGTGTTATGAAAACATTACCAAGGCATGTTCATGCCATAATTAAGGGGATCTCAAGGCAAATGAATCTCAAGTTCTCTAAAATTGTACTATTGCAGTTGGCAGCAACCTTGAATGACAACAGCATTATTCCCTGGTCCATTTATCCAGGATTTAATATTTTCAGTCATGTCCCTCCCTGTCATTTTTTTTTTTCTAAACCATAATCTCCAAAGGTGCATTCTTTTCCTGATTGTCTTCTTCTCCATTTTTTTTAAATAAGGCAATCAGAAATATACAAAATATAGTTATGCTTTCTGGGGATATGATTTGATTTGATTTTTTTGCCCTAAATTGCATCATGTTATGCTTACTTAAAATGAAATATATTTGTCATTTGGCTGATGATTCACTCCTTTTGAAGAGATTCTTCTAGAATCATTCAGTATCATTTTTTTTTCTTATTCACCACTCTGACTGGCATCTGAATTTGGTATCATCTGCAAACTTAGACAGCTCATTGCAAAACTTTTTTGTGCAGGTTACAAAGCACAATTCCTAATATACATTCTTGAAATAATCTGCTTCCTGCTCTGGGAAAATTGCCCTTTTATCCCAATTATCCCACCTCCTTTTTTTTTTAAGCTAGTGAGCAAGTCATAAAATGTCAGTCCCTCCTATCCAACAGCAAATATATTTACGAAAAAGCTTTTGATAACAATCTTTCTCAAAGGTCTTTTGAATCATCAGACTCAAAAATACTTCCCTCCCTTGCTGCAAAATACCCAAGCATTGCAAAAACCACCACCACCAAAAAAAAAAGACTGCAAACATCTCAGTAAGAAAAAAGAATGAGGTACTGATTACTGATTTCTAACTCCTTCTCAAGCAGAGAAATGTGAGGGTTCCAGGCAGTGGTGGGATTCAGATTTTTTTTTTTTACTACTGGTTCTGTGGGTGTGGCTTGATGGACATGGCTATGCGGTTGGCCAATCAGAGGTGGTATTTGCTGGTTCTCTGAACTAATCAAAATTATCACTACTGGTTCTCTGGAACCAGTCAAAACTTGCTGAATACCAACACTGGCTCCAGAGGATTGTTAATTATGGGATTATTTATATAAATATGGAGGAGTGGAAATAGCAACCATATGTGTGTTCCAAAATGGTGTCTGAATAAGAAAAAAATAAAGATGCTGAAATTAAGACAGAAAAAGAACAAGCTCTTTTTTGGCAGGTACAAAAAACCAGGAATACAGTATATGATTCATATAATGATCTAGTTTTATGGGCTAGCAAAGCACAATGTTCTCTTATGCACTGTGAAAATAGACCAGCTTTGTAATGTGAAAATTCCCAGCAAAATCAACTATCCCACTGAGCAATTTCCTTGAAACCACTGCACATGTATTAACCAAACTAAGCATCTGATCTGGCTTATTTTAGAATCATCATCGTCATGCTCCTGCAACCATGTTGCTGTTTTCTCTTAGTTTTCTTTGTATATTTGATTAGCTATATGCTGCAAAAAGAAAAGAAAATGAAAACAATTCTCAATGTAATGAGCAGGCCTATGTGGCTTAATGAAATTTATTTATTTATTTTATTAATCAAATTTATATGAGCTATATTGATGGTAGCTACTGGCAGGCTCAGTCATAACAGACAATGTCATTTCCAGTGACAAATACAGAAAAAAAAATCGATACCAGATCAGTTCTCATCCAGATCATGAAGGACCATGCCTGATACTATGGCTCCTGAGCGTCAGGAGATAAATGGGCTACAGGGCTCGGATGTTCCTGCTATATGACAAGAGTGGCCAGCTTAAAATAGTTAGGAGAGCCAGAAAAGTGAAATAAATGGTTAGCTGAAGAAAAATAACAATCTAAACAAATCTAAAATTAGGGGATTTCAAAACAAAGTATTGGAAACAAAAATGCTTAGTCTCAGAAAGGGATGAACCATGGATCCATAAAAATGTTCATTAGAATAAAACTAGTAACTAAATTACAAGTATTGGAGGGGGGGACCCTAGCTGAATATGTAAACAATATTCATAATAATAATAAGAATTGGAATGGGCAACTATTGCCCCTTTAACAATCTATGAACTTCAATTCTCAGAATTCCTGAATCAGCCAGGTTCAAGAATACTAGGATTTGAATTCCATAGGTTGTAAAGGGCCATAGTTGCCTATCCCTGACATAAATGAAACCGAAGATTGTCAAGCAAATAAAAGCTTTTAAAAATAACATCACATTTTCTTAATGTCCAAAAAGAAAGGTTATTGGACATATAAAAAACCCAAAGCTTTTGTCAGGAATCCAGTGAAGGTTCTCCATTTCCAGCAAGAACTCAGAGACTCAGTAGTAATTCAAGTTATACTTTATTGAGAAACCTCATGTTGGCATACCACCGTAATTCCAAGTCTGACACAACACTTTTGATTCTTCAAAAAGTATATTACACCCATCCCGCTTTGATCACAACATCAATTGCCCTGTCCAATCCAGACAAACAGTTGGCGCCCAAACTGCTCAACTAAAACTGAGCCAGCCCCCTGGCTGACCTTGACTTCTACTAGCTATGCAGAGATGGTTAATTCTAACTGAATAACAAAACACAACCCCTTCAAACCCCCCTTAATGAAATGGCAGCTTAGAAGCTGAAAGAATAGAAATGAAGACTTGTACAAGACGCAACTTCTAAAACTGACAGGTTTCTACTACTAAAGAAAAACCACAACTCTGAAAGTATTATCAACAAATTTGAAAGTCACAAGTTTGGTAGTAGAAAATATTGAAACAAACATATTGGCTGAAACAAATCAACTAATTTATAGGACAGCAGCAGTGATAACATCAGAGCTAGCCTACCATGCAATAAAGCAAAACAGCAAAAACATCCAACAAAATAGAACATTTGATTACAAAGATCAATAAATTATGAACTGATATCAGCAATCTGAGGAATTTGAAGGAAAGAAAATTGAAAAATAATGACTTCAATGAATGTTTATAGAAAACATATAATCTTGGCACTAAGATGATTAAAGAATCTCAGAAGAATTAAAGCAATGTGTTTCAGCTATTTGAAGGAGAATTAAACAATATAAAACTGGAATAAATCAATTCCAACCAAATCAGCAGTTTCGAACAAATACAACATTTATTACTTGAAAATACTACAAACATACATTATAATAAAAGGTGAAAAATTTTGGAGTGACATCTGGGGAACCTAAAAGAACATAAGAAAGATAGGGATGGATGAAACAGATCAAGAAAAATATTGACTCAGTCACCAGATGGATGATGCAATCTTAACATCAGAAATAATTAAAAACAAGTGAGGAAAGTTAAGAACTGGAGTGCATAGGAAAAGATGAAGTTCATGGATTTCAGTTTAAATATCTGACAACTCTCTATGAAAAATTGGTTGTTCAATTTAATGTAATATTAGATGAAGAATGGATGACAACCATCACAACAATTTAAATAATGAAAAACAGAGACAGGGTGTAGTTTTAAGGAACTACAAACCATTTGCTTGCTAACAATTTTCATGAAACTCAAATACTTTGGCCACCAAATGAGAAGAGAGGACTCACTGGAGAAGAGCCTAATGCTGGGAAAGATTAAGGGCAAAAGAAGAATGGGACAACAGAGAATGAGGTGGCTGGATGGAGTCACTGAAGCAGTTGGTGTGAGATTAAATGGACTCCAGGGAATGGTAGAGGACAGGAAGGCCTGGAGGAACATTGTACTTGGAGTCGCAATGGGTCATACATGACTTTGCAACTAACAACAACAAACAATTTTCAAGCTGCCAAATGGTACATGACATCTGGGAACTGCAGTTTCAAGTTACATATTTAAAAATTTGTTGAATCCACTTACATATCAAGGAAACTGCTAAAACTCATGAGAAACAAAAAAGTGAAATTCTGATTGATAAAATTATTTTGAAAAATCCCAAGGAAAGGAAACACAACTTATATATGGTTTGGATTGATTATGAAAAGGGTGTTCGGTTCTCTTGCACACACTTGGGTACAGAAATGTTTGGAAATATTTGACCTTTGTGTGAACATCCAGGATTTTATCAAATAAGCTATGTAATATTAGAAAACAACTTTAAGGGAAAATAACCAAGAAATTTGAAATGTAAAACTCAGGAGAGATTTTTTTTTAAGGAAATTCATTCCCTCCATTATTTTTTTAACATACCAATGATACCATCATTCATATCCTGAATAAAACACAGTTAGAAGGAAAGAGGGAGGGAGGGAGAGGGAGGAGGAGAGAGCGGGAGAGAGAGACAAACTACCAGTGTCTATTCTGAAAGTTTGTTCCATGGATACAAAGATATATTGTCACTGTTGCTGTGTTGTCTGAACACTGGATTTTTGTTTATTAGGTTTTTGATGACACAATTTGGTTTTCTGCATGCCTGCTTTTTATTCATCATAATGCTGACTGCATGTTAGACAAACATGGTGGAAATCTAAATGAAATGCTTATACACAAATGAAATAATTAGTTTAAAATTATATACATGTGTGTGCAATTAAAATCTATACTTGAGTAGACTTACCTATAAACAATGTATTTAGAGGATTTCTTCCAGTATTGTCCTTAAGACAATTCTTATGAAATCTCAAAAGCTAAATGATATTAAACTTTTCCACCTTATTCCCCCCACCTTTGAATTTACACTTGCCACCTATTACTCAAGAATGTCTCATAAAATAGAGGTCACTAAATATTCTCATCAGCTTGTAAATAATCTGTGATGTGTTCTCATGTAGATTACACATAACCCAATTGTTTCAACCTTGCACTGTCTTTTGTGGAGCATAGAAGAATCACATGGCATAATCACCTCAGCTTGAATCCATAAGTCTATTAGGTTTAAACACAGCTCTAAAGAAGAGAAAAAGAGTAATCATTCAAACCTAAATTGCTATGTATTGCATTTCTTACTGGAACTGTACTTTTGTCAGTTATTTTCTGGTTAAACTGTCAAAAGTTCCTCTAGTACAGTGGAACCTCCAGTCATGACTGTAACCTATTCCAGGACTTCGGTCACAGCCCAATTTGGTTGTGACCAGAAGCGAGACTGACTATGCATGAGCACACACAAAAAATGGCAGAGAAGGGGAAATCGCCATGGCAGGGAAAATCACTGCAGCTATATTTGATTGTACCCGAGGATGTGTTCATGACCAGAGTCAAACATTTTGTGGATTTTTTGATCAGCACCCGATTTGGTCATAGTCAGAAGCATTCATGACCCAAGGTTCAACTGTAACTCAATTTTCATGATACTTATTGCAACACTATTACCAATTGTTGTATACTTTTGTATAATAAATTATAGTGTATCAGGATCAGGTTGGCCAATACAGATCCAGTGATGTCCCCAAGATTTCAATCTATATCAAGGAAACAGCCTCAGTTCAGATATGGAATCCATTTTGCTCACTGGTTGTTACACAGTTCTTTAGTATTACTGAACAAACCAATATCTGATCACAGAAAGTGCCGAGGGTCCATCAAAGCTGGAGAAAGAATGAAATCCTTTTTATTTCCAGTATTTTGCTTCAACCAGTACATGCAGAAACATGGTTGTTTGTGGATACTGTAGAACATACAAGAGAAACTAGTTTGTGGTGGTGGTTTTTTTTTCATATATTTGATATTGCCATTTTCTGACTCTTCTGGAGATTATAAAGGAAAAACTTATTTGTTGTTGCTCGAGTATCTTGCTAGTCTCAAGTAGCTTTGATTTTCTTTCCCTAAAGTTGATTTGCCAATCATTAAAGGCATAATTCAATACAAAAAAATTGTCAAGAAATGTATTCGAAGAAGCAAAAAAAGATCCCTCTTTTTAAAAACTATAAGCATGTTGTAGAACTTGCTTTAGTGTCTTTCTGTCATATCATTCAGTATGAATATATTCTTCTAATGTATTAAATTTATGTTGATTAATTTTTTGTTCTGTTCTTTAGTTTCTAGGAACCAAGAAAAAAAATATTCTGAGTTCAGAGAACCCCAGTTCTAAACAAAGAAATCAACAAAGGAATAACTGGGGGAAAGATCACAGAGCACATCTTTTATGGCCAAAAATAACTTATCCCTTCCTGTTTTACTGATATAAGATGACTATATATTCGCTATCATTCCAAGAATGACTTGATTTGATCACAGATGTTTTTTTATTTGTTACTCCATAAGAAGATGTCTTCTACTACATGAACCTATTAGTCCTTCTGAATCAAGTATAATTGCAGCAGGTTTCCAGTGCAGTATTTCTTGAATTGTTCTGCTGGAAATCCATTAAGCATTAATGCTAAGGGCTGTTGGTGAATTCAAACCTATGCTCTACCACTAAAATATAACTTTTAGCTTATAATTGCCTGTTTATGCTTCAAGCTGATTCAGAGTTGAGATAAGAATGAATAGAGCCATGTTCTGGGTGTACATTGTAACCTGTCACCTTGGGCTGCAAAATCTCTCAATCTTTCAATTAGCAATATTTCTTCACTGGTTCTAATTCATCTACCTAAATAGGGTTATATTTTTATTCTCGGAGACTGGCTAAGACAAGTCCTTGCAGTTTTCCTAGCAAGGGTTTTCAGAAGTGATTTGCAATTGCCTCCTTTCTAGGGCTGATAGGAAGTGACTGGCCCAAGGTCACTTAGTTGACTTTGTGCCTAAGGTGGAACTAGAATCTGGGAAGAGTTAACCTAAGAGTCCCAGATTAACCATAATTTTTGATAAGAGTTTAGCAATCCAGTCTTAATCACATTTCCATTCAGGAAATTGCCTTATACCAATTTGGACTACCCTGCATTTGTTCATCCAACCAAACATCGAATATTTTTATATACATTACTGAACTCCAGAGTTTTATGCAACGTGTTTAATGCAGAAATGAATCTAAAGCATTATTCATGGAAAAAATATGTTTACTGATCTCTGATCTTTTTCCTATTCACAGTTATGCTCCCTTATTTTCAATGTAAGTAAGCATGCTTGGGAGTGCAGTCTTCATGCTGCAATGATTAATACTCTGATATTTAACCAGAAAGCTAGGGAGGAAGGAAAATACTTCCATCTCCTTCTCTTTGGATGGCAGCCAATGAACTATAATTTGTGGTAAGCAATCTAATCAACCACCTCACTTTCTGCATGCTTCCTTACAAAATATTTATATCACATGTGCTATTAGTAATAAATATAATGCTATGCTATAGCAACTGTAAACATGCCAAGATAAGAAATGTATTTAAATCTACAGCACTATATAAGGAAAAATCTTAAATTAAATAAGAATAAGAGGCAATGGGGGGGAGGAAGACATAGAATCTCTCCTTTTTTCACAGAACAGAGTAATAAAGATTATACTGATTATGGATGACAGAAGGGCCATATGAACTGCATGGTGTGGGTATTGGGCAGTGGTGGGATTCAATTTCGTTTTACTACTGGTTCTGTGGGTGTGGCTATGCTGTCAGCCAATCAGAGGAGGTATTTGCTGGTTTCGGCCAATCAGAGGTGGTATTTTCTGGTTCTCTGAACCAGTGAAAATTATCACTACTGGTTCCCCAGAACCTGTCAGAACTGGCTGAATACCAGCTCTGGTATTGGGGACATCACAAATGTCCAGTTCACTAGGGATAGAATGGGAGATGATGGTAGGATCCCCTCTTTCTCCCCCTCCCCTTTCTCTGCCTTCATGTCCCACATACATTGCTATCTCCAGTAATTACAAAGTAATTCTCCAGCCTAGTATTTTCATATCTGAATGTGGTTTGAGTTGCTAGTTTTAGCCCTTGGCTTTTTAAAACTATATATCAGTATGTATGTATGTATGTATGTATGTATGTATGTATGTATGTATGTATCTAGTTAGTTAGTTAGTTAGTTAGTTAGTTAGTTAGTTCTGTTAATATGTTGAATGGAATGGAAAGAAACAACCACATGGTGGACATATTTCTCTTCTAATGGCTTTTCTTTTGGTTGTGCTTCATGGAAGCATAAAATTGTTATCAGGATTTTCCAATTTATGCATACTTAGAAATAACTATAGAATACCTTAAACTAGGAAAGGATTGCCTTGTTACTAATAATTAGTACAATACAGTACAGCGCCATTATACTAAACTTTCCCACTACTACTTCAATTGTGAGTCACATTTTGCTTTTGGACTTCTTTTCAACAACATGAATTCTATGAATGCTCATTTGGAATCTGATAAAAAAAAATCCTTATTTAATGAGGACAATGACTGTTCTATTTTTTATTTTTTATTTTTTTTAATTGTATAATCCTTTTTCCAGTGAGAGGATTCCTGCTGGAGCCCATTCTTGTGGAACTTCTTTGAGAGTGCGTGAGTCCAAAAGCTCAAAACACTGAAGCCAGTGATCGACCCAGATTGGATCCTGCAACATTATCCTGGGACATGTATAATTCATTCAGGCACAAATGTAGTAATGCTCAAGTCTGGTTTATGAAATTGTGCACTGAAATATTCCAGTCCTTCAATAAGGATATGTATTTACTAACAAGTGAACTTCTATGTCAAATTTTCCTTGGACACAGATTGGATCCTGCAAGTTTGTGCCAACTGTTAGTCATATTTAAGGTCTATTTTGGAAATCAGGTAGATTATGGTTCAACTCCACACTTTTTTTTTATTGGAGTCCTACTGTATATGAAATAAAGCAGAATTAAGCATTTCCAGTGTGTAAAATGTATCTTCAAAGAAAAAATGGTTCTCCAGTAGGATCTTCATACCTCCTGGTAAGATTCAAGGTTCTGTGATTGATTTTTGTAATTGAAGCAACATCAAATCTACTGTCTGCACTTGGGCAATAAGCTACATTAAAAGGAAACCAAAGAATGAGGTAGCAATTAGGCAATAGGACATAGTACAGGAGCTATTATCTCTTATATCTAAGTGAGTGGATTAGAAGTAAGAAGTAAGCCAAATCTCTCATTTACAATCATATGGCCTCTTTATAGTTGAAACAACAAAATTCATTTTATCCCACAATTGTGCAGGAGTATCTATAATATCATGTTCCTTACCCCCGCATGGAAAAAAAAATTACATCACTTATGCAAATGTTCTTTCCTCTAAATTGCAGCAGAGGGCATTGCACAACTTAAGGAAAGTTGTGCTTCCTCTTGCAATCCCCTAGCAGTAATGAAATGAGCTGGGGGATCAACATCTATATGTACTAAATCATGTATATACCTTCAAGAAATTATTATTCTAGGGTCATTCTGTCATCCATATTTACATTCACATGGAACACTAGCTCTGAAGTGACATGGATCACTAGTCTAAGCTAGTGATAGTGAAAGCACAGCAAGGAAGACTTGACACAAAGATGATAGAGAAGGAAGAGGAGGAGGAGGAGGA
>JANHFR010003249.1:50256-64518 GCA_032468015.1 Mimophis mahfalensis | reverse complement strand
GCTGTCTCCAGTCACATGACCACCTAGCCATGCCTGCCCACTAAGCCACACCCACAGAACCAGTTGTTAAAAAATTTGAAACCCACCCCTGCTCCAGAACCATATAAATGGGGAGAGGCTAGCAGGAGAAGAGCCTAATGCTGGGAGCGATTGAGGGAAAAAGAAGAAGGGGATGACAGAGAAGAGGTGGCTCTCATTTATAACCCTCCCGGGAACCCTGCGGCCGTGTGATCGAAATCTGGACTCTTGGCAAATGGAAGGATGGTTCCAGTGTCCCAGGAACACAGGATTTTCATTTGCGACCAGTCACTTTGCAACAAACAAAGTCAATACAGGGAACCCGCATGATTCATTTAACAACTACACGGATCCACTTAATGACCGTGGCAAGAAAGGTCATAAAATCAGGTGTGATTCGCTTAACAACTGCCTCACCTAACAACAGTAGTTCCAGTCCAATTGTGGTTGTAAGTTGGGGGCTCCTTATACTTGTAAAAATAATATCTGTCAAGCCATAGTAAACCTGTGATTATCAACTTTGTTTTTGGACTCTTTTTCCAGCCGTGGAGAATCTGGAGATTCAGTTTGGAAGGCATCGGGGTTTATCACCAAGAGGAATTCAAGATTTTGAATAAAGCGCTGATTTAAAGAATAACACTGGATACACTTAACCTGAGAACAGAATACACACTAGCCCTTCCTTGGGTACCTGACAGGCTGTTTTTTGGGAAATGGAGAATCATTCAGAATTGTTCAGAAGACAGGACAAGGAATAAGGCTTAAAACTGAACAGAATAACAGACCTGGAAGGGACCTTGGAGGTCTTCTAGTCCAACCCCCTGCTCGGGCAGGAGACCCTGTACCAGGGGTTTCAAACTTGATTTCATTGAGGGCTGCATCAGGGTTGTGTTTTCGGGGGGGCAGAGTGGGCGTGGTCAGAGTGGGCATGGCCAGCTTCACATCACTCATGTAGAGGGTGCCTGTGGTGGCCTGAGCGCTCTGCCAGAGAAAATGGGCTCCCGAGCTCCATTTTCGGCTGCGATGGCCTCCTGCAACCCTCTGCCAGCAAAAACAGAGCTCAGGAGGGCAACCCATGGCCCTCCCAAGCACCATTTTCACTGGCAGAGTCAGGCCAGTCCTCCTCTGCTTCAAGGGCAGCCCCATGGGCCGGATCCAGCCCTGAGCCTTGACACCCCTGTGCTGGAGGGTAGGGGCCAAGAAGGATTCCTAAGAGGACTGCAACTAGGCTGGTAATAGAACTGAACAACTGAGTCCTTTGCCTGCCATGAAGTTAACCAAACTGGACAATGTCTTTCCTGCCTTAAGATTCACTGGAATTATCTGCCAGTTTCTGAGGGGCACTTATTTCCTGATGGATTGTTACTGTTAGAGACGCCAACTGCAACGGGAGGGAATGAATTGAGATGCTGAGGTGGGTGGAATGCCTGGGTCCCTTTCGGGTGAGAGGTGGACTGGACTCATCCACACTTCTCTCTGCCCTCCCATGAGTGGAGATTAGGTGGCTGAGTTCCATTTGCCGCTGCTGTGTTATAGAGGAACATATATAACATCACTGCTCAGCTTGTGTCTTGGTGAGCTTCTGGTTACAAGGCAAGATGCTGATAGCCACATCTAAAATCTTGCATGGCACAGGACCATTGATAAGACTATTTCTGCTCGTTCCATTAGAGCCTACTCCAGGACCCTTGTATTACAGTGTGTGTTCTTGAAGGAGCCAGAAGTGTATATTCTGTGGTGGTGCCTGTCCTGTGGTACAGCATTTCCTCCAAATGTTTGCCTTTCATGTTTTTCAGGACTTTTAAACTGCTTGTAATATATTTGTATGTAAAATGGAAGATATTCATTTTTATCTCTAGTGCATGGTATAATGATGGTATTGTAATTGTTTTCAATTATTTTATTTTGGACTATTTTAGCAGTTACCTGCTCTATCATAATAGCAGGATGGATGGATATATAAATTTGTGCAATTATCTATCTATCTATCTATCTATCTATCTATCTATCTATCTATCTTCTATCCATCCCTCTCTCTCTCTCTCATCTCTCAGTCTGTCATCTATCTCATCTTTCTTCTGTAATTTTCTTGGGCAAAGTGAGTCTAAAGCAAGGCAGCCTTCCTGTCTTTATGTGGCTAAAGTAGTTTCAAAGTTAATAACAAAGTTAATACATGCTGGTCAGAGGTGGTATCCTACCAGTTTGGCTAGCGATGATTAGGGGTGGTTCGCTGAACTGGCAAAAACCACCTCTGGCTGGTCCCACACACCTACCCCCACCCTTCCCTTTTTTAAAGCTGCTAATTCATGTGGCAGAACTAGCAGCCGTGCGAATCAGCAGAGCTCCACTTCTGAAGCTGAGGGAACACGCTGTTCCCATCTATTTCTGGGGGAACAGCACGTTCCCTTGGCTTCAGAAGCCGTGTGCCTGCATGTGCGTGTGCACAAGCTGGGCAAGCCAAGCTGGCTTTCTCATCATTCCGTTGTTTGCTGTTTACAAGTAGAGGAGGAGGTGCTTATCAGAGCGCTGCTGCTTATTATCTATAAAAACCCTTCATGGCGGAAGTCATGTTATTGTCATCTATCTCCCAATTATTTCTGCTTATCTTACTGGATCTAACAGAGAATCTTCTGGGTCTCCTTATGAGGCAGCATAATTTAATAGGAAGCAGGTGACATGTGTCTCTTTACATGCCTTGTGGAACATTTCCCCAGAGATCTACAAACCCTTAAAAGAACGGGCAATTCCTCTAAGCCCCAGGCTGGGTTGTTATAGGAAATTTTGAGCCAAACTAAGCAATGTGGCATTGCACTTCATGTTGTCAGAACTATTCTGTTTGATTGTGTGCCGAGTTGGGCAGATACATCCTCTTAAATGCAATGTTCTGCCTTCCTCATCTGGAGATACAGATGGGCACCACGTTTAATTTCATTGGTTCGGCATCTATCATTAATTGATTTGGGGTGGAAAAAGAAATAAGTAATTTAATGTTAAGAACACTGAAACAACGTTGTCAAGTGTCTTTAGCTATCTGAAACAGGGCAGCCAATACTGGGAGACCAACTAGAAAGAAAGAATCCAAATGAAGAACTTCCTCTTCTAGCTCATAATGCTACTACAATGTCATTGCAACCAAATGATAGTGTTGGATGGTCATAGTGCCAAAGTAATCCTTTGGTGACCAAGAGACCTTGGTGGAGCAGGCTGTTAGTACTTAGCCTAGCAGTCAGCTAGCCTGTAATTAAGGTAAGTTCGAATCTCACCAGGCTCAAGGGTGACTCAGCCTTCCATCCTTCCGAGGTAGGTAAATTGAGAATCCAAATTGTTGGGGGCAATAAGCTGACTTTGTAAAATGCCGCTAATAAGCAGGCATATACTAAAGAATGAAGGCTATTGCCAAGCACATTGAATTGTGCTTAAAGATTGTAAGCTGCCCTGAGTCTCCGGAGAAGAGCGGCACATAAATTGGATTTAAAATAAATAAATAAATTAAATAAATCCTCGGGGCCATGGGGTTGGGGCCATAATGAATGAAGCCCAGAATTTACTAAAACCAGCCTACAGTGTTTCAAAATTAATTTATCTAGGAATAACCACTTTCAATGATTACTAAGGTTTTGGTTTTTTTTTAATTCAACATTCAATGTGAAAGGACTTTGGGACAGCAAAGCTAACATTTGACAAACAACAGGACAAATGTAAGGTGTTTAAAGTTCATTTTATTAACAATGTATCCCTTTGATAGGAAGATAATGCTTTAGGAGGCCTGTAATATCCATAGACATGAACTGTACACACTGTACAAAACAAAACAAATTTCCAAACCAATGAAAACAACGAAAGGATCAAGGTAAGCCGAACCTTTTTGGGACAAAGCCTTTTTTTTTAAATTATACACAGCTCATGAAATTGTCATACAGAAAATATATAAATACTTTTTTTTCTTTCTATGTTACAGGTATATAATATAAATCAGATTTCAAAGTTCATTCAATGACCTACAAACAATAGAACCTCCAAATATGTAGCAGCTTGTTAACTTATATGGAAAATTGACCATATGGGATAGGGAAAATGAGTCTTTTCATAATCTTTCCCCCCACCCCGCCTCCAAATGACTAATTTACATAATTTCCAACCCAGGCATCACTTGGGTTATTGGCATCTACTATCTGAAGAGTATTTTCCCATTTTTCACAATCATTATATTTACAAATAGTCCCGCCCCTCCCATTCTTGCATTCTGTGCTACTCTAACCTACGCAGTCACAAAATGGCAGCAAGATACCTTTTTTTTTCTTTTTGGCATAAATTATATTTTCCCCCAAATTAAATAGTGTCTATTTTACAAGCAAGTCAGGCAAAAAAAAAGTGCACTTTCTGCATGCTGTAGCATTGCTATCCAGCTATTTTACAAAAATAGTCCTAAGATAAACCACATTCTTTACTTTTAATTGAAAATAAAAATTTAACAATAACAAAAAAACGTGTGGCAAATCTGGAGTTTTAAGAATATACAGTAATCCTCACTAAAGTTAAAAAAAAAATAATCAAAATAAGGCTATCATTGCTAGGTAATTTCTAACAGGGATATGTAATAGAAACAGATGATTATTATACCTCCAAGCTGTGTAGCTTCCGAGGTATATTAAGGGGGGAGGGGGGGATCTTGTCCTTTTTCAGTGTCAGATTACCCCATTCAAAATGGCAAAGCATACACACACTCAAAATCAAAGGATAATTATGATTATTGCAAAAGAGATTATTCAAGGGACATTTTATTTCCCCTTGATTATACAGAAAGGGCTAACATATTCATATTCAAGACAAGATTCAACTGAAGCATTCCTAACCTTAGAAATGCTGTTGTTGGTTGCATTAGGCTTCGTCTATCTGAAATTAATGTTCATGTTATAAACTGGTTATTAACTTTGCAAAGGCTTTGCTTTGTTATCCTGTATCACTTTTATACCATATATAATCTTTCCAGGATACAAGCTGTGACCCACTGCTTCCGACTATTGCACACGAGGGTAGGATGAGGTTGAGAAATTACTGAGGATGATAGAGTTCAGGAAGTCTACCAAGCTGGGTGGCTGATTCTAATTATGTCATATCTGAAGAGCATTTTTTGTTGATTCACAAGAGTTACTAGAACCTGTTTAGTAAAGTAAGTTCCTAATGGTGCCATTCAGGTAACAACTTAAATGCAATTGGTTCCAAAATGTATGGGTACAGATCAAATGACCCGTGCGTGCTTGCAGATAGCTTTTACTTGACAAATGCAACGTAGGCATTTAACGTCCCCACAGATGATTATCTAAATCTGTCTTTTACTAATGGGATGTCTTTAGGTTCTTGACCTGGCAGTGGTTATAAAATGGGGCCTAGGATCATTCTGTGAGTGGAACACACACAAAAAATGGAGCTTTTGTGGCTCTTCTGCAAGCCATGATCTGAAGGACTCTTGGGAATTATATGAAAGGTTGCAGTGGAAGAAGGGAGTTAGTAGAAATTGGGTGCTTTTGACCTGAACAAAGACAAGATTCAATTCTATGCTCCTTGAAAAATACAAAAGAAGGAAAAGTTGTTTTGTAACCTTATGTTAAAATCAAGGTACTTTGGGACCTGTACCACTGGAGATGGAGATGCTGAATGCAGAATCAATTGCAAATTTGATTATTCACACTGCTTATCCTTTCCCCCCAGGAATGCATCATAAGGAAGGTAGAAAATAACTATTATGCTTTGTCATTCATAACTTGTTCTCTCTTTTATTCTCATTCTCCCACCATACATAAATACTCTACTCTTTAAATATCCCAGGTTCTGTACAAATAATTGTGAGTGGCTGAGGGAAGTGGGTGGAGAGAAACACAGCAAAACATAGCAAGCATGCTATGAGGGTCCATTCCAAAGCAGTCACAAGCATTAAACATCTTTGCAAATTACTTCATCTTTTCAGCAATGAGAAGGACCATTTAGATAAGATTTCCCCCCCCCAGAGCATTTATGGATTATGCAAATCAATCCGAGCCTTTCAAAATGACAAGCTTCATTTGAAAATTAATTCCAAAAAAGTCCCATACAGGTTTAAGCACAACACATCCTGGTTCTTAGCTAAAACTTCTCTGAGAGCCTTAAAAAAAAAGCTGCTGCTTTAATGTGTCTTTAACTTTTAAAGCAAAAATTTGAAAGAAGACTTGGCTGCTACCCTTGCATGAAGTTACAAATGCTTCTGCCAAAATACTTTACGGCATGTATAGCCCTGATACCATTCCCATCATACTTGTAATCTATAATGCAAGTGTAGACTTCTTCCATGTTCTACAGTATTTACTCCAAATTTTGAGTTTAATAATCAAGGAAAAACTGATCCAGAAAAGTATCTAAATTGAAAGCAACCCATCACCCAACAGCAACCAAATGGGGCTCCATAAACATTTTCATTCTACTTGCCAAGTGCATAAGCTGTTGATCTCTATGTAGCTTTATGGGTACAAATAGGTTCATTAATGTAAAAAGTCAATGACCGGTCATGTGATAGTAAGTAAAACAAATTCATAATACATGAATTTCTACCCAGATTCCAGGTATCTTCTGTTACAACAAATTGATTAACAAAATAAGTATAACATCAAATAGATGCAACATAGTTCAGATACTACAGCCACCATTGATTTGTATTTGAATGCAAAGACCCAAATTCACTTAATGTTATTTTACGATTTTTGATGATGCTGTTGCCCATACAGCTAAGGTCAATTGATCTTGGGCAGTATTCTGAACAGAAGCCAACATTCTATTTTTTTTAAGTGTCAAAAAGTTATGTATACTTATGCATTATTATCTAAGTGGCTATATTAGTACATTTAGCGGAATTTACTTTTTAATTTTCCACTGTAATTAAACTTTTTTTCCCCAGTAACAACTATAGTTGAAAGCTGAAGTATTGTTGTTTTGAAGAAAATGTTTTCGTCTACTTTTGCCTTGAAATCAAATATGCAAAACACAGAATAAATGAATTAATTTCACTTAGAGCTATTGATCTATAGATCTTAATACTCTATCATTACTGAGGTAGCATTCGTAACTACTATGTACAATCAACTATTTGCTTTTTTTTTTTTTTACTGGAAGTATTGTACAAATCCTTTGGAATTTACACCACCATTTGGTCTACACCAGGGGTCTCCAATCTTTGCAACCTTAAGCTGGAAGACTTCGACTCCCAGAATTCCCCAGCTAGCTTTAAGTCCTCCAGGCTTAAAGTTGCCAAGGTTGGAGACTCCTGGTCTACTCTGTGGCTGCCATTTTGGTTCTGCACAGGAGTGTTATCACAGGAGTTTCATTTATGAGCAAAGCATCTCTGAATATTGATGGAAAATTAATGAATTCTGCATGACGAGCTGAACCCCTTCCTTAATTTTTTCCTGACCCCTTTCTCCCCCCCCCCCCTCTATTTTTTCCTCAGGAGGTTCTCATAGAAATGTGGGAACTACTGTGACTTCATGGCTCTACAGATGTTCCATAAATTATTGTAACACAGTTTTGGCAAACTGTCATGAGGAGAAGATGCTGAAATCTAGACTCTTCTCTCTGGATTCTCTATCTGCTGCTATTCCCAACATAAACTTTATTCCATGGTTCAGAAACAAAAACCACACCAACAGGAAGCAGAGAGCACCCCATTCCCTCCCGTAGTCTCTAAACTAAAAACCTGAAAGAACAGAAACTTAAAAAAAAAAAACCCACCAACTTAAATACTGTACTTAAAGAGATATTTCAAACCTGAGAATGAAATATTTGAAATTTCTCCAATTGCTCTTTTCTCAGTTGTTCAGTTTCTAAATGGTCACTAAAGTAGAGAAATATTAAGAATATTCTCAATAGACACTCAAATTTCATGTCTAGAAATGTAACAGCAAAACATTATGAACTCCCCTTAAGATTCTTCAGCTCTGGCTGGGAATGCTGAAACTCCTTATGACAGTTCTCTAGGCTAGCCATACTGCATTGTCTATGTACCAAAGTAACATACCCCAATACCTTAGAGAGGATTAGACTGACTCCATTATTATTCTGATGTACCTCCCACCTAGAATGTTCAAAGCAGTATAATGAGGTAATGTAAACTTCTCCTTGGAGGTAGAAGGCATGTATTTCCTTAAAAGGTCTTAGGAAGAGGAAGAAAATGCTTCATCCATAATAACTGTGTCCCATATTCTTATGTAGAATGTCTTTATCTGGTTTATGGGTTCTCAGCTGTTGAATAACCTGTTCTTGAGATAAGTTAGAAGCTAGAATACGAATTACTGTTAAGTCAGGTATCTTAGAGGTAACTTTCTTTTGGGAATTATAAATATGAATCAGAGTGAACTGACTCTCTTGTTCAGGCCAGTATCTTCATTCAGTTTTCTATTTCTCTAGAAAAATGCCATCCTGGAAAGTATCCCACCCAGAAGTACTTAAATTTGTGGGTCACTTACTATAGTTCCTGCCAAAATGGCAGGAAGAGAATTTTGGGTTTATTCTAGGGATTTGGGGATTGGCGCATAATTCTTGCAAGGATAATTTTTTTTAAAAAGTGATCTATCAAATGCCTTAATCTCCAGATGTCCTACCTGGCCATTTCAGGGTGGCAGGGGAAAAAACTTGTTTTCAGTTTTATCTGTAACAAACTATCAATCCTGCTTCTTGAACTATGAGATTTTACCTCAACTATGATTATTCATCCTGAAGATTCAATTTACAGATAAAATCTTGCTTCATCTTTCTTAGCCAACAGTATGACTATAATGATGGTGTTTGCTTTCTTCTAGAACTGGAGAACAAAATCATATTTTGATATGACAATGTACTGAACCTAAACATTGCTAGCTTTCGTAACAAATGCAAATGTATATATGCCTTTAAGAACAAATTCATATACATAGGCATGTTAAGTAGGCTGTTAAAAATATATGTAAAACTGAGCTAATTTCATCTCATCAAGCAAATCTTTGCATACTTTTAGAGGGAGATAAACTTTGATGGACATATTCTCAGTATAGTCTACCTGAATTATTTCCATACACAAGAAATGACCAAATAACGCTACAGGTTTTGTAAACAAAGCAATTATACATTTGTATGTACAGGTTTCCAGGTAAAAGTCAATTGATTCTGAAAGACTTTATATTTGGAAATAAATTCAATTTGTTTCAACCTCATACTTGCATAAATTTGATATTGGAGAGAATTGAATTACATACCATCACTATTACACAATTGGTGCTAATTTTACCAAAAATACCTCTGAATTATAGCAATGTAGCACTTCAACACTGCACTTCAGTGCACTTCAACTCTTATCTTGCCATTAATCTCTTGTCTGTATGATTGAAGCAAATTATTAGGAGAAAATTTAAAGCCATGGAATGTGAAATTATTATTTTGCATTTTTCTTGATAAAAAGCAGCAATAAGCAATCAATAATTTTACTTGATTTACCTGACATAAATTATTGTTTTTTGAAGATCTACATTTAGACAATCAATGAATTACTGGATGAACATTAATGGAGAACACCCCATTACAATGCATGCATTACATGGAGGTAAATCTAATTCCAGGGGAATGGTGTGTTTTTTTCTTCCTAAACTCAAACTGTAGTGAAATTCATTAATTGGTTCAGTTTAACATAATTACATGAAACTGCAACGAAACTGGACAGACTGCTAATATTATAACAATAAAATAAGTTAAGGTTACTCTCAAACCTACTGAAGATTCTCCGAGAGCAGAAATTGTCCAAGTAGTGTTCACAAAAATTAAGAAATATATCAAGGAAATCCCCTAATTAATCCCCTGATGTCATGGTTATAGCATGTTCCATTGATGACAATGGGATACAGCTTAAGATACCACGTGTCTCTCAAATCCAGGGTAAACAAGGCATCAACTCTGTCCAAAACGGAAGTTAAAAGTCAACCATGTAAACCAGGTCCCGTGTAATTTGTCCTCTATTTTTGTGACATTGCATTTAAAAATAAGTGAAATGAAAACCTGCATAAGTGTCTGGTGCTTCATTCTTCTTGCATATCTTGTTACTTTCATTGTTTTAACAATTCCCCTCAGGGCTCAGATGGCTTTGGAAGCAAGTTCCATCGAAGAAAAATTCTACAACTGAGCATCCAATTTCATGTACCAGAATTCCTGGAACAATTCAGAAGATGGTACTTCTCTGTTGCCCAGTCAGTTAGGTGTTATTGAATTGAATGCTACTAGTAACTTCACATTTATCACATCATGGAAAACAAGAGGTCAGGATTCAGTTGATGGGCTATCTGTTTGTTGATTTGACAGCGAGACTAAAATAGCTTCTGCTTCTTCGTGCATCTAGAAGAAAATAGCATGGGCAGAGTTTTCAAGGCAACTTATATGGGGCACCAACTCAGTGCCTCCTTTTCCCAGAATTCTAATTCTAATTCTAATTCTACTCACCTGCAAAAACTGTACATCTTGAAAGAGTTCTTGAATGAACCGTCTAGATGGCAATCGAAAAGTGCAGTGGGCTAGCAAGTATGATACTTCAGAGTAAAGGCATATATCATCAAATGCTTGGGGAAACTTCTCTTTAATTCTGGACCATAAAGAACAAGGAAGCATATTTTAAAAACGTTCCATCAAACTTGAGACATGGATCTGATAGTTAGGCAAATCTTGAGAAATAAGCATTTTAAATAAAATACGAACAAATACACAATGCAAATAATTTAGGTTCCTTAACTAAAGTTTAAGGAACCTAATCTAAATACAGGTAGTCCTTGATTTAGGACAATTGAGCTCCAAATTTATGTTGCTAAGTGCTAAGATCACATGACTCTGAGACAATTGCAACCATCATAAACATGAGTCAGCTGCCAAGCCTCTGGATTTTGATCACATGACCATGGGGATGCTGTAATAGTCGTAAGAGTGAAAAGCAGTCATAAGTCACTTTTTTCAGTGCCATTTTAACTTTGAACAGTCAAAGTTATAGCTGTTATAGGTCGAGGATTACCTATATAGGGTGTTCTTGACATAGGACTTGACATATTGATGGTTCAAAGTAACGACAGCCTCAGAAAGTATGTTTTATCATCTGTAAAATACTTCCAACTGCTACAACCTTTTCCCCCTCCACAGTCATATGACCACAACCTGGTACTTGGCAAACTGTTTTCACTTAACCCAGTTGCCAAGACCACCCATGATCATGTGATTGCCATCTGCAATCTTCTTTGCTAGTTTCCCCAGAAAGCCAATGGGAAAGCTGGCAGGGAAAGCTGCAATGTGCTGTCACTTGCTGATACACCTTCCACTTGTCTCTGGGGGCTGAATGAAAAGGCTGCCTGCCAAAGGATTTCAGCTCTAGGCACTGAGGGGAGCTGAAAACTTTCATCAGGCTGCAGGAGTTACACAGCCATTCCTGCAGCCTGCCTCTGTGCCTAGGGGTGAAAGCCTTTGGCAGGCTGCAGGAGTAGAGATGAAAGTTTCCAGTCTCTTGCCTGATACCTTAACCACTGCACCGAACTGGGTTACAGAGCGATAGTGCTGCATCAAAATCTGAAATGAATTTCATATGCAGATAACATGCATCTCAAGTAGATGAAAACACAACTGGAATTTAGCAGAATTGTGTTTTTCAAGACTTGTATGATGAAACTTTCAACTACTGTAATTTGACTCACAAATTAACGTCATTATTAATACCTGCTTATTCTGAAACTAGATCATCAGTAAGTTTCACTGGAAATGATGTCGGGAAAATTAGGAAGAAATAATATGCCGTAATTTCATCAATTTCCTCCCAAAGAAATCTCTCCCAGTTACCATATAATTCAAATTTGGCTATGACTTTGGATAAATGAGTAAAAAGAAGTAGAAAAATGGGCATAACCCTTAGCAATTCCTTGCAGTCAACTTAGTCCTTTCAACTGTATCATTTCTAACGTATTTTGTGAGTTCTAGTATGAGATGCAACTCAAGAAGTGCCAGAAGTACATCTATACGTATGTACTTTGTATCTCTCTCTGTGTGTATATAAAGAACTTGAACTGATTTGTGTGCAGTAAGTGAACAATTCCATTCCCAATTCAAAGATAAAAGCAATATAACTTATAAAAGCTAAAAACAATGGGAGAAGTTTCACTTACGTCAAGAGACCTGTTTCATGACCTTTAGTTCCTACTG
This sequence comes from Mimophis mahfalensis, assembly GCA_032468015.1. Classification (NCBI taxonomy): domain Eukaryota; kingdom Metazoa; phylum Chordata; class Lepidosauria; order Squamata; genus Mimophis; species Mimophis mahfalensis. The sequence goes on along the minus strand of JANHFR010003249.1, from coordinate 52,284 downwards.
AGCTACTCAAGTTGATTACTAATCGCAAAACTTCCTTTCTCAATAGTATGCGGCACACTGGAGTATCATCTGGGATTGACTTCATGCCTTGAGAAAAAGAAATTTAATAGTAGGTTAATCTGAAACAGTATTTGTGCTGACTGAAATATCACTGCATAACATTGACAAAGTCTGTTACATACTTTAAAGATGCAAGGCAATGGACATAAAAGCAATTGTCAAGTACAAATGTTATTTCTTCTGGTTCAAGTGGGCATACTTACTCATCAAGGGACCATGGAAAAACAAGGAGAATGATCTAAATCCCAATCAAAAGCCCCAACAATACATGGCACTTCCCAAACGGGAATGAACTATTCTGGAGGCGGCTATTGGATTAGGAAAAGACCCCACGTTTCCTGTGTGCTTGTTTCCCTCCTCCCCCATCTTTTAATGATATTTATTATTGCTGTTTTTAATTCTTTAATTCTTTTAATGTACACTAGTTTTAGTATCTGTAAGCTGCCTAGGGTCGCCTCTGACAGGATGGGTGGCACACAATTTTAATAAATCAATAAATAAATATTGGGAAAAGATAAAAGCAGAAATTGTGCAAAAAAAGGGAAAGTTAGTAATGCCTGGATAATCAATAACCACATTGATTATTCCAGCGTTAAGAAGCAGGGTGCAAAGCTGGGATTTCTGATGAAAGCATCCAAGAGCCAAGCAACAAGAAGCATCAGAAGCAACCTCTGTGAAAAAATAACTCACCTATGATGAGATCAGAACTCTTGGTACTACTAGCTGATCCATGGGATACAGCATCACTACATCCTGAAATTCCAGAAAACTTCGAGGAATGTGAAACCACATCCAAATGATTATGCATAGCCTTTCCACACCAGTCTGAATAAGGAATGTCTGAAAATTCTGATAAAGTATGATATAAGATAGATGGAATAATTTACATAGGGAAAAAAAAATCCAGCGTGATATACATAATTTACATAGAAAGAAAAAAAACCCTAACATGATACAAAACTGAATAACTTAGAAACAATCCAACCAAATATGAACTTACTATTTTGATAACAATGCGCTAATAAAGAAAAAAGTATTGTGATGAAGAATTTATGAGGCAGGCACCAAGGGCCTCAAAACAACAATAACAATGGGAAAGGTTAGGTTCCACCAGATTTGCCACCCTGAGAAGTTAAACATTCAGCGAAGATTTCTAGCTTTCAAGATTAGGAAATAAATTTTGGAATTCTGTCTGAAGCAGCACCAGGAAATGGAAACAGAATGGGCCAAGATTCCAGTCTTCTAATTCTTGCAGATCAGATTCAAGTTGTCTACCTGATGCAGACCTAGTAGCACTAACCTGGGTGACTATATGCTGAGTTCAGTTTGTTATTATGCTGACAATCGAGGATGTGCGTACAAACACAATAGAGACAATTATCTTCAGTGTGTTCTTGGAGTCCAGTGTCTTCCATGTTTTCTAGGAACTGGGAGGCATCTGAACGACTTGTGTTCATAATCTCTGTAAGACTGATCTGCTGACGAAGCATCTGGAAGGGACTCTTTACAAACTCAGCAGACTCACACGGCAAACCTGGAAGCATTTGGTTAAGCAACAAAAAACAGAACATAATGGAGCAATACAACAGCACCTTCTGCAATTAATTGCCCAGAGTTGCTTCAAAATGAGATGGGCGGCAAATACATTTAATAAATAAATAAATTCCTACAATGCTTTCAAGGCATATAAAATAATAAGCCCATATCTGAATAAATTTCAGTTGTTACGGGAACTTTGCTATAGCCACATAAAGTAAGCACACTGTAATAAATGTCTGCTTCCCTGTGTCTTGCCCAACACTACAACACTGTTGTCAATACTTCATTTATCAAGTGATTCCAGAGAACATTTTGGGCAATCCAGTCCTTTACAGGTCATATTCATCTAGTACAGGGGTAGGGAATCTTGGCTCTTCTATGACTCTTGGACTTCAACCCCCAGAATTCCTGAGCCAGCATGGAAGAAGA
>JANHFR010003249.1:33879-43977 GCA_032468015.1 Mimophis mahfalensis | reverse complement strand
CACAAGGTCTTATTTTCAGGGGATGTCTTATTTTTCCATGAAGAAGAATACAGTACACATTTATTGCTGAAAAAAAAAGGAAATTTATTACCTGTATATGGTACAGGTCTTATTTTGGGGGGGGGGCTTATATTTCAAAGGCAGGGGAAAAAGGGTGTGTCCTATAATGGGAGGTGGTCCTATATTCGAGGAAACAGGGTAGTTGCCCATGGTGATGGTCTCAAGCCATAACAACATTTTATTGAAATGAGAGCAATCCTTTGCTAGAGGCCTTCCAAGAGGCTGAATGGCCATAGATCTGATATGTTCTACAGCTGACCCCTGAGGTCTCCTTCAGCTCTATGATATCATAAAAATCTAAATATATTGATGCTCAGACAAAATAAACTGTGCAGATGTTTTATAATGCCATTTCCAGTTTTCAAGTTCTACTTACCCTCTAATACATAAGACCTCACAATGCTGAGCAAGTGCCATTATATCAGGTATCACATTTTCCTCCTGAAGCAAATTTAATCCCCAGTTTGAAGTCCCAATATTTCCCTTAAATATAAATATCAATAAATAGAAAATCAAGGAATGTTTGACGAAAGATAGTGATTTATAAAGTCAAAACACTTTTAGCATAACAGGTACACTGTTTCTACTTAGGTAAGTACCTACCTGAGCCACTGAAGAACGGTCTTTTAAAAATATTGGCATCACTCTATTATAGTCTAATTTTCAACTTCACAAGGAATATGCTTTTTAAAATCTGCATAATCCATTTTATAACTCTCACCAATAAAAAATACAATTAATGTGATTAATTTTACAGACTTGTAAAATTCCCTTCTTCTACTAAAAGAGTCTTCCTTTGTAGGAGTAAGGGGAACCATTGGATTCAACCCAAAGGATACCATGTATAACTCCCAAAATTTAACCTTGACATCAACAGTTTCTTTGTTGGGTCAAGAGCCCAAAGTCAGGTGGATAAAACCATAAATTTGATAGCTAACAGTGTGATATCCATGACTTATTAACCAAGAAAAATGGTGTTTCTCATGACACAAAGTAATTTTGGCAAGCAAACTACAGCATGTGGTGTGGTTTTTTTCCCCAAATGTTTGCAATATTGTCCTAATGTTTTCTTTGTGATTCAGGTATGTTAAACCAGTTTGAAAGCTAAAGAAACCTTTCATTCCTCCCACAAGCAGGACACAGGGTTACTAATATTGAATGGCTTGTGCCAAGCTTTGACAATCTTTATTTATTGGTTTAATGGACACAGACCAATGTAATCTCTAAACTTGCTTAGTGAAAAAAGGAGAAACCATAAAGTCTGCAGTTATCAAATTAATTTTTCCCCCAAAATATTTGCTTTTATTTTTTATAATTTGCATGCTTTCCTTCAAAATCCCTTAGAGGAACATAAAAAGCCATCTTCTTCATGACTGTTTCAAAGTCCTAAATCCTTCCAGCTCATCTTCCAAGCTAGAAATAGTTCTGCTTACAATTGTATTTTAATTCAGAAAGCATTTGCCTTCTTCTAAGTCATCTGTCTGTCTAAAATAAAAATATATTATTTATAAATTCCATTCATAATTTATTTTAATTATTTAACATTTCATTATTAGCTGTTTAAGTATCATTTTTAGTTAAAAAGAAACAGAATACAAACTAAGTCTAATATGTTATTTCACCGCTCTATGGCAATTTACAAACATTTCAGAATAGAAGCAAACTGGTCATCACTGATACTTAGTTGTAGATATATACATTAAAATGTAGTAAATATATTTAACTAACCAGTGCCCATAGAGCAGCTTTTAGTTGCTTAATCCCTTCCCATTTTTCCAGCATAGGGGAACGGATAGTGTAACTCAGGTCAGGAACGATACTCTAAACAACAACAACAACAAAAACAACAACCACAGTGCAATTTAATTTATTTATCAAGTGTTCAATTCTGTTTTTATATGACAGCAGTGCTAATAATAAAATACAAATATTTATGCTTTTAATCACATTTTCACATCTTGTAGAGGCAAAACAATGACACTGCAATAGAGGCCATCTATTTCTGAAGACTAAAGAAACAGGGATTAAAATATCAAGGGTGAAGGAGCAAGTAGCTGAAGTATTACTTCTTAGCCTTACAAATTAATCCTCAGCAATTATTCCCATCAGTTAAAAGGAGAGAGTGTGGCAATGAATTTTGGCAATTGTTTAACATTACATGTGATTTCACAAATCCTGACTTGCTTATGGAGCTAAGTGAAATTGCCTTGTAGGGTGGATTATGCTACATACTTCTGAATCAGTAATAGGCAAATAAATGCTAAAGACTGTGAAAAGAGTATAGCATTTATTTAATATTAATTTATTTGAATCAGTTACATTAAATTTCCTCACCTGAGCTTCCAACAAATGACAGCCAGTTTTGTGGTGTACTAGTTGGCCATAGAGGTGAACTGGCAAGTAGACATGTGGCCGCTGTAATCTGTGGGGAAGAAAAACGGTCTATTTCCACTGAATTAATTGTAACAATTTTAAAACCATCTGCAAAACCACAGGCATTGCTTTAACAGATGAGTCAAGGTTGTTTTACCTTTGGTTACTCCGACGAACATAATTATCACCATCAACAGGTTTGCGGTAGGTAGTAAGTGCTTCGTTTAATTGTTCTTCTATCAAGTCAACGTATTTTAAATTGTATTCCTAGAATAAAATGGAATGCAGAGATCTTAAAAAAAAAAAACATTTTCTCTAGCAATAAATTATATTTATAAACACACTATATAATGACCCAGGTAAAAAATGTTCCCTAATACCAATAGGATAAAATACTGATTGGAAGTTGATTTTATAATCAAAATGCTTCGAATGAGAGACAATTAAGATGGAGCAAAATCAATACAGTGCAATTCCCATTGGTTCAGGCTCACAATTTTAAAAAGTAAGCCTGACTATCCTATACAAACAATTCTTCTCTTTGGTTATAAATTTATTTTTCTATAACCAATTGGAAGAGATGGCATCAATAATTATCCCTCTCCATTCATTTGTTATACAAGATGTTCATTGTGCAAAGTAGTCAAGGGATAAGCTCTGACACACATGTGCAGTCAGTCTCGCTTTCGATCACTACCAAATCAGGTTGCAACTGAAGTCATGGAATGGATTATGGTCGTGACCATACTGTACATTACTTTTCAATATGGGCTGGCAAATAATTCTGATTTTGGAGACCACTGAGGCTTACTCCCCCAGGGGTCCTAGGTCCACACTTTAAGAAATACTGACCTAAAAAGATTATATTCTAAGAATGGTATTCCAAGAATACCATTTAAAATCTTTTTTTTTTTTTTGTAAAAATTAAATACTAAGTATAATTAAAACTGTTTCTTAAGATTCTGCAAAATTTTCATATATGTACTATATAGTCTTTGTAAATTAAGCTTGAGTACAAACTCAATCACCCTCCAAGAAATGGCTCTCTAAAATTTTAATTTGAATATTGTTAATTCCACTAAACCATTAGTTTACTCAAACTAATCTGGAATCAGCTGCCCCTGGAGCTCCGGCTGGCCCCCGACCTCTGGTCCTTCCATCGTGATCTGAAAATGTGGTTATTCCAATTGGCTGGCCTGGACTGATAGGGGTTTTTAGTGTTGTTATGTTCTAATTTTTAGCTTAAATTTAATGAGATACTGGTTTAATCAGTTTTTAAACTTTTTTATTGTGGGTTTTTTACTGTTGTGAGCTGCCCTGAGTCGTTCGGGAGATAGGGCAGCATAAAAGTCTTAAACAAACGAACAAACAAACAAATTACCTAAGAAAGAATTTTAAGTATAGTTTTTCCAAACATCAGCACTTCTAAGCACAAGAAGTCTGGAACATAGAAGCATCTGAATCAGGTGGTAGTTCTTGCTTACCAGAACTGAGACAGGAATTTTCATCCTTAAATGATATGGGTTTTAGCTATATATCAAATTACCACACTGTTTAGTGACAGAATATTCAACAGTCCTGTTTTTGCTCATCGGACTAGAACTGCACTGTTCTTAGGCAAGGATCTTATACTTTTCTTGCCCTGCCATGCTCACCTCTGTTTAAACTCCCCTTACCTGTCTATCTTTCTCCATGTCTGCTGTTTTGGCCACCCTGCTGTTTTCTTCCTCTTACTGCCATCATAACTTCAAACAGACTCTGAATGAATGGTTGTTAAGTGAGCACTATACGTATTTAAAATTATTCTGAAATCAATGCATTAATAGTCTTCCTTATGAGCACTTGTGTCCCTAATATTTGCTGGTAACAAAGCAGACTCAGGTAAAGCCACAGCGTAATAGCTGATGCACATATAACAGAGTTCCAAGGAATGATTCAAATTTGATAATTAAATACCTTCTGCCATTTCTCCATTTGTTTTGTTACATAGCCTCGTTCATTTAGATAGGAAAACCCTTTGGGGATTGATAAAAATCTGAATAAAACAAAACAAAACAAAACAAACCATTGTTTATAAAATACATTCAGAGCAAATGCAAATTAACTACACTGTTTTCACCTGAATAATACAGTAGCCATTTACCTTAGCAGCAGAAGCATACCCTTGTCTCCTAGATGAGAAAGTGCTGGCTTCATTTGAATGAGGGCATGAAGATTAGCCTAAAAAAAAAAGTTGACAAAAAGGACAGAGTTAATGTGGTATAATAACAATATAATCGTTAATATAATATATAAGCCGGATTAATATAACAATATAAGGCTTATTTCTTCTTCAGCTAAATAACAAGGAAAAAAATCTCACCTTGTCTTCACATGCTTCATCAAGGATATCAAGTGCTTCAGAAGAAATAGCTTTATTTTTGTCATGAAGCTGTGTGACAAGTAACTCAATTCCCCAATTACTGAAGAATTCCACATTGGCCCTCAGAAGTACACGGAGGTGTTTTGTAGCATACAACCTACAATTCTATGAAAGAAAGAAACAGATCATTGGAAAATAAGAAAATGGAACAAGATTAGCAATTGGGTTTACATACACAACATACCATTGTACAATTCAGGTTAATGTTTTGATTAAACCAAGGTTGGAATCTACTTGATCTATCAGCTTCTGCCTTCCATAACATTTTCCCCAAATATATTTAATTGGAAAGAATTTTTTAAAAAAAGATTAGGTCCCTTGCTCCAATATACTCCTTAAATGGGGAGGGGAAGAAATAACACCAGTTTCACTATAATTACAGTAAAAGACACAATTTTTTTCTATCAACCTTCCCGTGGATTTTTTTTTTTTTTAGGAGATTTAATTCACAATCAGATTTCTTTGGGTTAAATATGACATGTTTAAGTGTATATATGTACAGTCATGCTTAAAAAATTGTGAATTCCTTTGAATTTTCAATATTTTTGCATAAATGTGAATTAATTTAACTTGGACAGATGGGTAAAGTAAACCACAGTGGAAATGATAACTGACACTAAACAATTCCCTGAGAAATGTATAATCTGCCCACATATAATGCAGCTTTATAAGTTCAACTTTGGCTCCATGTAAAGGTTTACTTTTGTTTAGCATGGTACCCTGTATTTGACCGTAACTGAATTTATTTAAAATTGGTTATATTTATATGATTTTATTACTGTGTCAGCATTATATTTCACGGCCTAAACCAGCTGAGTAGCAATGAACATGGCAGATGGCTAAAAGTAAGTAAGTAAGTAAGTAAGCAAATAAATAAATAAATAGCTTACTTTTATAAGTTTATCTACAGTATTATGATTTATTTCTTACCATCTTTCAGGACATTCCTTTATAAGGGTATGAAGGCTGAAAGAAAATGGCTGACTCAGGTCACCCAGTTAGTTTCAAGCTTATGTCTGAGAAAGAATTCAAACATAGTCGATCATTTCAGCTTCTAAACCATACCATGAAAACATGAATAAGATAATCTGCCTTTCACTTACATCGGTTGATGCTGTCAGGATTTTAGAAAGGATGACTCTTGCTAAACCATCTCTGCTGTAGTCTAAACTAGAAACTGTCAGTTTGAGTAAGTGATCTTGATTCTTCAAGGAACACAGATTAAGGAGACTGGAAAGAAATGAGAAATGAATAGAATTCTAATAAGATACAAATATATTCTTGTAACTAAAACAGAATCTAAAGATATGATCCCTAGTTAAAAAAAACCAGTGTGATCTCTACTTAAATTTCTTTTATTTTTCTGTTCTTCCGTTGATGTCTCTGCTGTTGAATTTTGAAGCTACTTGAGCCAAAGAATAACTGCCTAGGTTACTTTCCAATAAATGTTATGTATTTATTTATATGAGTTGTATAGCTGCTTATCTCAATAAGTGATTCTCGGTGGTGTACATCATATAAATTATAAGAGTATTATTGTGGCATTTAAACAACACATAATGACGTTTTCTACCATTTTCCCAGGGGAAATGACAAGTGCTTAGCTCTCATTACATTCTATAAATATGAAATGTTTACTCAAAAAGCATTAAGAATATATTTAACTTCTTCAACAGTCTTTAAATTGCTGGTAATTTGTGTTCAACATTTTTACAAATAAAATCTAAAATAACATTCCCTCTCCAAAAATAAAAAGTTAATGTCAACTAGTCACAGCTAACTATAGTTTACCACACATTCAGTGATGACACACATTAAAATAATTTCTATGTTTAAGTTTCTGGAACCTCAACATTTCAAAAACTATTTTTGTAACTAAATACATACCACTGAAATACATTACACTTTTCAAGCATTTTCACTCCATGGGGATGACAGGAGAGGGTACCAAAAAATAAGAAGTAGTGCTGACTAAGTGTGTTAAGTAAACCATTGTTCTGAAGACTGCGTTCTGGTTTCAGTCCCGAAGAAATGTTAAGCCAGTGCACAATATCTCTTACTAGCTCTTCAAGGTAGCCATGCCCATCCTGCTTTAAAAGGAAAAAAACAAAAAAAAAAACTTTATTCAGGTTACTTTTAGCAAATTTTCCTTGCTTAATGAAAAAAAAAACCCCGCAACAATACATTTTCAACTTTTCTGGGGTGTAAAACAATCAACTGCTGAGTTTCATAGAAAAGCAAAATGAAAGAAAAATATTATAAAATTTCTATACTGTATGACATTTTAAAATCTGTGCTTAAATCAAAGGATAATGTAATACAGAAAAAAATACCAAAAAAATGTATACAACAATACTGGGAAGTTGTTTTTAAAAAATTTAGATTACTTGTGCAATGTGGAGACAGTCAGTCTTGATAATGCCTCAAATGATTTTGATATGAACTGAAAGTCATTCCTAGGGGGATTATGGCAGTAATAAATATAAACAATCCACAGGCAATCCACTCCGCCCCCCCCAAAGCTAACAATGTAAAGAGAAAGTGCCAAGTCAGCACCACGTTTTGGCAAAACTTAATCTTCTGTTGTTTTCTTCTACACATTAACGAGTTTTGTCAAAGAAAATCAAGAAAAAAGAAAAGGAACCGGAACAAACAATTCTGATTTACCTTTTGCACATCACAGAAAGTTAGGAATGCAAAAGGTGAACATAGAGAAACTGTAGATAATTGTTAAGTCTGTATCTACCTTTTGTTGCACCTGCCTTCCTTCCTTCTTTCCTTCCTGTCTTCCTTCCTGAGGGGCAAAAGGGCATGTTGATTGACCCATGTATCACTTCCACTCAATATTCTGAAGCAGATCAGGCCCGTGCATACTAGCTTTTAAGTTTTAATTTTTAAATGCATAATTATCTCTTAAAATGCATTTTCTGAAGCATGAAAAACATAAGTTTCTTGGGTAATGTATCATCTAAGGCAAGACTTATGAGGTATACTGTAACTACCATGTTAATGTTTCTGAACTGATTGCAATTTATGTGTTAGGTGTTTTAATTAATAAACTTTGAAATTGGTTGGTGTGCATTAATTAGTTATTTTTTATAATTAATCTAATGTGGCTGTTCCAAAATGTTGTGCTGCCTCAGGTATTTAAACAAAAGGTATGTCATTACTACTTGACAAGAGGTCAGACTAAGTGGAAAATCTACTTAATCAGGCACCATTTAATTATGTTTATTTTATATCCCCCTATAGTGCAAAGTTAAAGAGGAATAATCATTTCAAACGACTTTATGCATGTACTCTTTTAATTTTAAATTTATTTACTTAAGCAAAACATTACCAATATCTTCTTTATTACATTTCTATTATAACTCAAAACTAATTTATATTTTATGAATGCAGTTTTTGCCCCCAATTTAAGCTGTATTTCCTACTTAACTATAAAGATTCAGAATCAAATTCTTCCACTGAAATATTTCCAGTTTTGTTAACCTGACAAAAAAGGTATGATTTTGCATTTAGAATACATCAAACAGGAATCTGCCAGTCTAATTATGGCTAAAAAAAAAGTAAATAATTTTTACCTCTTCAGATTCAAGGAGAAATTCAGTAAATTGACAACCAACAACTGTGAGCTGTTTTGACTTTGCATAATCGACATCTAGATTGGCATACAATTTACTGCTAGGCTTGTAAAAATACATCAGCCGCCGTACAAATCTAACAACAAAAGAATGAGGCAATTAAAAACATAACTAATGGCTTCTGGCAATGTTATGTACCTGTTTATAGTTATTTATGTTACAAGATACTTGTTTCATCAATCTTACATCAAAAGAAAATTTTTACAAAATTTGTGACACTAAATCTAACCTGTCCCTGAAGTCGATTGTCAAAACTATATTCAATAGCGATGGGTCGGACACGACTTTGCAACTAACAACAACAAATATCCAATAGCTATATTCAACTATATTCAATTGACCTCTGCCACTGATTCTTCCTATTTAACAAATCATCTTTCTTTATTCCAACAAGGCATTTTTTTCAGACTGAGGATTTTTGTGCAATAATCCTTTATTTTAGTTGTTCAAAACTGCAATCTACTGCAATTTCAATGACACATTAGATCAATTAAATATGCATTTTAATAAATGAATAAAAATGAATCCTTCTGCCATCCTCAAGGGGGCACATAGCAAATTTCCTTTTCAAGCAATACTTCTGAACCCATGAAAAACAGGTGATTATTATGTTTTATATTACAGAAATGGCACCAGCAACTTATTAGGAAATCTTTCATGTAAATAAATCTTTCTTTTGGGTTTTTTTTCATGTTTTATGTATTGTTGTCTGTTTTTGCTTTTCTTTTTAAAATTTAATAAAGATCATTTTTATAAAAAAATAAAAAAAGGAAATCTGATGCACTTTATTTCTCTAGCAACATATAAGCTAAAGAGGACTGCAGATGTGTGTTTTCAAATCTGAATTTGTTAATGTTTAAATCCAACATATCTTTCCCCTTCATGCTGCTTATCCACACACGTGAACCAACCAACAACTTTTCATATCCCTATGTTAATTTCAAGTCGTATAATCTTTTTCTTGAATAGACAGGGCTCAATATGAAATTTTGAGGTGAATATATTAAAAGTAGCCAGTTAGAATAACAACTTTTTTTTTAAATTGGTGGAGAGAAAAAGTAATTATTTGTCTGTCATCTTGAAGTTACAGAATCTGATTTTTAATTAAATGAAATAAGTGAGAAATATAATGTAACAAGTGCTTCTTAAAACAAGAGTCAGTTCTTACTAAAAGTTATAGAAGTAGGTGGGAATTGTAATATTTCAGAGTCATCACATGATATGAGGTATCAAGCATGGTGGTCATCCCGTTCAAATTATTTGCAACTCAAACCTTGCCTAGCCAGCTAAATTTTAAAGCTTGTAGGTGTACATCACTATGCTTCTGTATGACATACTAGACCAGAAAATGGCCAACAGAATACTTATACTGGAAATATTATAAAGAACCTTTTTTATGATCTGCTCTGTGACAGGATCTCACAAACTCAGAGGCTAAGACAAGAGTATAATTGATATTTTACTTTCAAAACCTATCCATTTGTTCAACAACCTTAAGAATAACCTCTTGTGTCTTGTATCTACTAGAGCAGGGGTAGGCAAACTTGGCTCTTTTATGACTTGTGGACTTCAACTCCCAGCATTCCTGAGCTAACATGA
>JANHFR010003248.1:341807-352024 GCA_032468015.1 Mimophis mahfalensis | reverse complement strand
GATTCGAACCACTGAACTGCCGACCTTTCTGATCGACAAGCTCAGCGTCTTAGCCACTGAGCCACTGCATCCCTAAGGAAACATTTATAGATCTGTTTATGACCTCAGGTAATTCCTCACATCCTAGAGAACTAGGATTGTGGTCCATTGATCTGTATCTGCTCTGTCCAAGAGCCGTGGTGATGCACTGGTTAGAATTACAGTATTGCAGGCTAATTCTGCAGACTGCCAGCAAGCAGTTCAAACCTGCCAGGCTCAAGGTGGACTCAGCCTTTCACCCTTCCAAGGTTGGTAAAATGAGGACCCAAAGTCAGCAACATGCTGACTCTGTAAATTTGCTTAGAGGACAGTAAAGCACTGTGAAGCAGTATATAAGTCTAAGCACTAGTACTATCTTAAAAGTCTATGGAGATTCTTAGTAATTAAAAGATCTTAAAAGGTTTACTGTGCATAAGCCAGCCAGGGAAATGGTCCAGTAATATCAGAATCTTATACAACTGAAAAATATTTGCAATAGCAGAAAACAACGTATCTGATTAATTATGTACTTTTCTTGTAATCTGTGTCATTTCAGAAACTGCTTGGACAAGTATCATAGTCATAATATCAACAATAACTGTGGCAATCTCTGCAGCATTTATCTGGTTTCTTTATCAAAGGAGGATATCTTCTAGACCAAGTTGTAGCATACATAATTCTATCACTCAAATTCCATGTGACAATGAAACATTTTTTATAGATGAAAATGAATATTCTGCTTAAACTGTTTTCATTTAGATACTGTTACAGAAAGGAGCACTTCACAAAAGCAATCTTCAAAACTACTATCCTATACTGTTTTCTAATGAAATATAAACAAAATGTTAGTTTTACATATATGAAGTAATTTTCTATCTAAATGTGTGTTTTTCAACATGCTTGATATCCTTTTAATAGTATCTATAGTTTAGAAATCATTCTTATCCAAAATGCCCAAAGATCCTCTGGAAGGATGAAGCTCCTGCCTTCAACAACACTGCTGAATTTATTCTGGTGAGACATTTGCCAACAAGTCTCACAGCACTCATTTGTTTATGAAGTTCAGGATTCCAATTGTGGACTAAAAATCTCTACAAAAACTCTTTTATCATTCCCAAAATTTTAAAATGCAAAACTGTAAAATATTATCTTTAAGAAATGTGGAACAAGTGCAATCATGACCAATGGACAGGCTAATTTATTAAAACCTGGAGATTGTACTTTTATCATGAAGTCTGCTTATTCTCCTAGTGAATGTCAACTTTTTAAATATATTAACAAAATATGGAACTATGGCAAGGACCTTCAACACAATCCCAATCTTTTTATATATGTCTGTTTTATTGTTTATTTTTATTCTATTTTATTCTAATATTCTGTTCTTTGAAATAGAATTTTGAGTATCAATATTTGCACTTCTCCAAGCTCAAATAAAAGTGCTAACTAAAACGGGCCTTTCTAGAATTGACTATATAAAGCAATTCAGTATTTACAATTAGGCTATCAATTACTGATAGGTGGTGTTTGGGAATTACTGCTTATCATACAAGAGACTGAATAAGGTATTGTTCAAACAACATTATTCAAGTTATATTGCTGGCGGAAATCTATTTAGCATTGGTCACAATTAGGCTAAAATATATATTTCTATATGAATGAGCATTACATCAAACTAATCATTTGGATGGTTGAATATGTGTATCACATCTTTACTATGCTAGCTGACCTTTATAATTTAGATAATTACATGCCTCTCGGTGCCAGAGAAAAGGCCACATTTGTTAAACCAGTCTAATGACACCCCCCATTTCTCTCTCCTAAATTAATTTTAGTCAATTTGTTTCAAAAACAGAAGGGAAGAGAATGTAGAAGAATGTAGCTCAGAACAGTGTAATTTTTTTTTTTTTGCTCTAATCGCCTACATTATTTTTTTTCCAAAATATGGTACTATCCTTTATAGGCAGTACTTTTCAGATTACAGCTCCCAGCACCAAATGCCACGATTTTCTCTAGAACAAAATATGAAGACTCAAAATAAGTTAAAAAAAAAATAATCTTGACATTACTTGGTCTCCTTTTAAGTTTTCCTTAAGGTTGGCCTTTGTATCTCTGTTCCAGTATTTAAAAAACCAGCAGCTAACAGTAGAAGATACATAGGTTTAACCTAGAGAGCGTGCATGCTCTAATGTTGGACTTAATTGGGTTGTTTAAATTCTAAAATTTTAAATTTTATTGTATTTCAATTAGGCTATAATTTATTAGGCTCTAAATTTACTTAAACAAATTATAAACTGTATTGTAACTGTTCTAACTGATGTAAGCCACCCTGAGTTTTTGTGAGAAGGGCGGCCTATAAATCGAATAAATACATAAAATAAACTTTGGACTGCAGTTTTAAAGCAATGAATATGTATTGAATACCTATATGGACTTGGAAATGTTGGTATTGTTTTCTGAGTTATTAACTTTTCTTGAAGTAAAACAAAAACCTGTTTTCCTATGAAAACTGTACTGTAGTGATCCACTGGGCTAAGAATGTCTTAGAAGAATACAGTACTTCTACATATACAGATAAGTCCTTGTTTAGTGATTGCACAGGGCATGTTTAGTTATAATTGTGCTGAAGTAACAACTTTTCAGCCAATCCTTGTATTTACAATCTTTGCAGCTCTGTAAAGCAAAGGAAAGCTGAAATAAGATCATAAGCAGAGTTGCAATTTCACCCAGCAACCACTTTATTTAACAATCAAGTTGCCAGTTCTAAATGTAATCACTAAACAAGGACCACCTGTACCATTCTCTATTTACAGTTGGGCAAAGCTGCCCACCAATCGATAACCAGCTGTATTCCATCAACTAAGATTCACAAATCATAAAGGTAATCCTTGATTTACAATCATAATTGGGACCAGAATTTCTGTTGCTCAGCAAGACAGTTGTTAAATGAGTTGCGCTTGATTTTACCACCTTTTTTGTCACAGTTGTTAAGCAAAT
Source organism: Mimophis mahfalensis (assembly GCA_032468015.1). Taxonomy (NCBI): domain Eukaryota; kingdom Metazoa; phylum Chordata; class Lepidosauria; order Squamata; genus Mimophis; species Mimophis mahfalensis. The sequence goes on along the minus strand of JANHFR010003248.1, from coordinate 349,012 downwards.
CAGTTGTTAAGTGAATTAGGCTTCTCCCACCAACCTTGCTTATCAGAAGCTGGCTAGGAAGGCCACAAATGACAATCACATTACCAAATGTCATAAATATCTATAGGTTACCAAATGCCCAAATTTGATTATATGACTGTAAAGGCACTGATGGTTGTCATTTTCCTCACTACCATTGTAACTTCAAACTGTCACTAGATGAATGGTTGTAAGTTGAGGACTATTTGTGTTACACAGAAATATTCAACTCTACACAGGAGTAATATGGAACAACTGCCTGAGTGTCACAAGTATCTTTTAGATACAAAGGATTCTATGTGAGCTTAAACTCTAGCGGGAATTCTTGACGCTAAGTGGGATTATGATGTGGAAGAAATAAGGTAGCATAATCGACTTTGGATGGCAGCTTTACAACTTTAGTTGGATCAAGAGCCTGGATTGCACAGGAAATTGCCCTCCCCTCCCTCTTTGAATCTCAAGCCACTCTTTGAAGTGGCCAGAAAGTCGCAAAAGGACCTTGTCAGAAGGTCGCAAAAGGAGATCATGTGACCCCAGGACACTGAAACAATGATAAATATGAGTCGCTTATCAAGCAACTTGATTTTGATCACAGGGATGCAACAATGATCATAAGTGTGAACTGATCATAAATGTTTTTCAGTGCCACTGTAACTGAACGATCACTAAACAAACTGTTGTTGAGGACTACCTGAATTCATATAATGGGAAAAGGATGCTCTCTGTAAAGGAATCATTCTCAGAGTGCGCATTCCTGGGAAAAATGGCAAGTCATTTCTGAATGATTGCCAGGAAACTTGTATGGATGCAGCCCTGAAATTGCCGGGACTATTGCTCACCTAGAAGAAAACATTAACCTTATGAACAACATAGAAAACCTAACCCCATTTATTGTTTCATCCCAACAGATTCAATCAGCACTGACATTCTTAAACCAGACAAAATTCCTACGTGGTTATGACTTAGGCCAGTGTTTCTCAACCTTGGCAGTTTGAAGATGCATGGACTTCAACTCCCAGAATTCCCCAGCCAGCAACAAAGTTACCTTATTTTAAAGAGGTAGACAAACCATAGGATTGCATTTTTTATTTAACAAACAAGGGACAACACTAGAAAATACATTGATAACCAGTGCCTTAGCAGTGAATGTGGGTTCTAAAAAATGTTCATTCAGATAAATAGCTTGGTTAAGATTCTAAACCATAAGTTTTAATTCTTCCAGGAATGCTGAAATGCTTGTGTTTACTGCTGCAATTCCTTACTGGAACTTGTACATAATATTATCAAATATAATCCGCAGTTTTGAAATCAATACTTATAAAAGCCTTAATTAACACTTATTAGTAGCCCCTTGCAAGTTTATTGCTTTGAGTTAAACACTCCTCCAGAAAAACTTAGAGAAACTTAACACTAATCTCAGAACCCATTCAATCCCTCATTCAATCTAGGTGTTAACACTGGAACCAAAATGATAACTTCCCAATAGATATTTTTAAGTGGTAAGTTAACAAAAGAATTATTCTATCCCCTCCCAGTGACTTGAACTTGCAAAGTCACTTAACAGTTCCACTTAGTGCCGGCAGAAGAGCAAAACATGAGAAACATTTCCCAGAATTTATAACCGATTTCTGTAAGAAGTTTATACAAAAAAGAACTCTTCCTTACAGATAAAAATCACACCCTTTGAGGAGAAGGCATACATCGTCATACTCTGAAAGAAGAAAGATACTCTTGCAGACTGAATGAACAATATCCAGTATCTATGGATACCAGTGTGCAACAGCAGAATTTTCTGTTTGGCTCAGCAGTTCTTCAGAAATCTAATAGAATTCAGCATGGTTTACTAAATAAATGTGCACTGGTGATACTTGTGTCAGCTGAGCATTTAGCCCTTCCACACCATCTATGCAGCATCAAGGGTCCTATCGAGTTCACCGTCTTCAGAATCATCATCATCATCTGAAGCTGCTGGAAGTACAGAACATAATCAGACACTTTCCTAGAAGTTTAAAATCAAGGACATTATTTTCAATGTGACACAGCATCTCATTTTAGAACACATTTATGTATCTTTGAACTCGGTGCTTCCTAATGAAGTGCTTCCCTAAATTAATACCTATGTGCAACTTTAACATCTCTGAAACTAAAAATCAAAATGCACCTATGTATACTTATGCTTAAGTATACTGCTTTTAGTAAGCACATGAATGTAAAAAGAAATCCAAACTTGTTTCTTTAACAAGCATTTTGAGGAAGAAAAAGGATAAAATTTAGAAAATTAAGTAAAAATATGTAAAGAAATTATCTTTAGGTACCATTTTAAGAATTCTCAATGGGATCCCACTAACAAAATTCTTGTACACCTTCTAACTACTATAACTCTATAAAAACGTAGACACTTACTTGCCAACTGTCACAATATTGTTCTGCCCATAATTTCAATTTAACATGTATTAGGAATCTATGGAAATAGCTTGCTTGGGTTTTGTTGGGTTTTTTTTACAGCTGCACAGGTTAAGAATGATAAAGGGCCAGTTTTTATCAATACAATAAAATATTTCACATCGTGTATGATTTTGCTTTGGTTTTAATAAGCAAGTACAGATATATTAGCAGGTAAAGGTAAAGGTTCCCCTCGCACATATGTGCTAGTCGCTCCCGACTCTAGGGGGCGGTGCTCATCTCCATTTCCAAGCCAAGAGCCAGCGCTGTCCAAAGACATCTCCGTGGTCATGTGGCCTGCATGACTAAACGCCATAGGCACACGGAACGCTGTTACCTTCCCACCAAAGGTGGTCCCTATTTTTCTACTTCCATTTTTACATGCTTTTGAAAGGCTAGGTTGGCAGAAGCTGGGACAAGTAATGGGAACTCACTCCATTATGCAGCACTCGGGATTCGAACCACTGAACTGCCGACCTTTCTGATCGACAAGCTCAGCGTCTTAGCCACTGAGCCACTGCAACCCCTTGACAGATATATTAATAGCAATATATAAATAACTTTAGCAGGCATCTTCAATACCAGAAGGGCTAACAAGAGGTTTTTTTCCCCCAGAAAGAGTATGATTAAATTACATGGTTAAGATTATTATGGAGTAAATGTGCTAAAGGAATAAAAACCCTTTTAAAGCAAAGATCCAGATGTAGCTCATGTAAATGAATGGCCAAAATCCCAAAACGTCCTTAAAAGGAAGCCTAAATTTGTAAATGGAGTAAATTATACCAAAGAAATAAATGGGGTTCCTATTAAATACCTATATATGTATGAGCAGGGAACAAGAAAATGATATATCACCAAAGAAAACTTTTATGGACACAAATAGACAGTGTTCATTTACAAAAGATGATTTTAGTTTCTTTTTTTATCATCCTAACAAGAGCTACCTACGTAATGGACAGTAGAATATGTATGTGAAGCCTCTAGGCACAGAGATGTATAAGAGACATCAAATGTACACATAATTTAAAGAGGCATGAGTTGGCAGTAACAAGGATACGTTACAACTGCTATTATCAGCAACCATGTCTTAAATGGAACTCCCTCAAACAGACATCACCCCATAAGATGTTTTAGTAAAAACATTCATTCCCCAAAAGATAATTAGATTCCTATTAGAGAGGGACCATTCTTCGGAGATTTTTAGCTGAACAAAATCTCAATGCCTCCCTGAAAGCAAGTCTATGCTCACGTTTGAGTCAGCAAGTATATAAAAACTGATTGAGACTAACCAGGTTCTAGTAATTTCAGTGGATAAACTTTGTTCCTTTCAATGATAAATGTTAAGTATATGCATAGTATAATGAGTTTTGTCCTTCAAACTTTCTCAGAGAATAAAAGTGCAGGAGACTTTGAAACAAGTAATTGGATTGCATTTCCGTAGGAACCAGATTTGAGTTCTTCAGGTGTCCTTACAATTTATTCTAATTCTATTTGAAAACTGCAGATCAACTCAGATATTTTGGTATTTAATATTACATATAAGAACAGGCTGTACTTTATCCCTTTTTTAACTCAGAAGTAAAATCACCTACTTTCAATATCATCCATGTGTGCCTGAAGAGTTCTTGCAAGATTAATAAACTAGAAACAATGCAAAAAGGCAGTTTTAAAAGATGCAAATCACCACAGGACCATACACCATTAAAATTCAATACCACAATTAAAATCTTTAAGAATTCCTCCTTTGTCACCTGTATATGAAAAGTCCCTACTGTCTCCAAGAATACAAGGTTATGTAAAAACACATGAACTGGTGGATTATAAATGTATTTAGTCCCTCTAAAGTACAGAAGATTGCATGCAGCAATGGGAATGGCTGTGACCCAGCGGTTCACTTATTACATTTTTCTGTTAAGAAATGTAAGACTGCATGCCTCTGAGTCAATGCTGCTGGAATGTAAAAGAAAAAAGTGGTGCATGATTTGAGCATGTTTTGAATATAAACTCTCCTGGAGGTTTTAGCCTATGCTGACAGATGGAGAAAATCAACAACACTGCCATTCAGTTAAACACAGAGTATTTAAACCTCCACCTTGTAAAAAAAAAGAAACTGTTTAAGAACAGTCTAAATATTAAGGGCACTTTCTAAATTATCCAGAAAGCTGTTAAACTGCTGCTATTCTAATAGGCTGACACATATTACTAAGAAGATTCCATTAAATATACACAGGAAAAGTATTCACTTTTGCGTATTTCATCATTTCTGATAGAACCAAGTGCTTAACAATTTAGTTGCAGATTGGGATACTTTATATAAAAACAAGAATATAAGTAAAAGAATATCCCCACATACATTTTTCCCTAAAATATATTTAAGATTTGTTCAAAATAGATATGTAGGAGCTAGCAAATCAGAAAGACAACAAAAATTACAAGTAGTCCTTGACTCACAACAATTGAACCCAAAATTTCTATGGCTAAGTGAGACATTTGTTGAGTGAGCTTTACCTAATTTTATGACTTTTTTGCCATGGTTTCTAAATTAATCAGTATCCTCGTTATGAAAGTAACACTGTTAAGTGAATCTGGCTTCCCTATTGCCTTTGCTTATCAGAAGGTTGCAAAAAGTGATCACGTGTCCCAGGGACTTTGCAACCGTCATAACTACGAGTCAGTTACCAAGCATCTGAATTTTGATCATGTGACCATGCGGATGCTGCAATGGTCATAAGTGTAAAAAACAGTCAAAAGTCACTTTTTTTCAGTAGTGTTGTAACTTTGAACGGTCACTAAACAAACTGTAAGTCAAGGACTATCTGTACAACTGGACTATTTTCCCTACAAACAAAAACAAGGATGTTCTCATTTTGGAAAAGGGACTTATAAAATGAAGACTAAAACAAATTAATGGAAGGCAGCCTTTCCTTTATTTTCAGAAAGTCAGTAAATCAGCCAATAAAATAGTTGCCAGATTACAGTAAGATACCCAAAGCATATTTTGTCTTGTGGTCTATCCCAGCATACTTTTTGAAGCAGGTGTTACCTTAGCTATGTAAAGACTCAAAGAACCCCAAACCAGAGAAAGATTGAAGTGTCAACCCAGCGCACGTCCAACTACTCTCTGGCCACCTTCCTTTCACTGCTTTGGTTTTAAATGGTTTTAAAGAGAACCCTTGACCTTCTTGAATGTCTTTTGGGGAGCCATGCAGAACATCAGAAAGAGTAGAAAGTGCCCACTTGAAATTAGGCTCTTTTGGTTCTGGTCACATCATCTTTGAAAGAGATGGAATGTGCTTTAATCATAGGAACAAACTGGCTCTACTACAGAAACAAGTCATATCCCTTACCCGGATACGTGTGTTGGCCTCGCTTGCAGTTCCCAGCATATCTGAAAAGCGCTGTTCACACAAATGCAACAATACTACAAGGTAAAGCCCAGAACTGATAAATTCATAGTCTGCCTGGAAAGAGAAGGCATTAATATGTCAAATACTCAAGTTTTCCAAAATATATAAAAACTGTGTTTTCATGATTATTTTCCCCTTGACTGCAGGGGTACAATTACTTCAGACTGGGATCTGAACATTCTTGAAAAGAAATAACCTGTCAAAACACACTTCCTGATAATTCTTCATTTCCATTTACCGGCTAGCTCTCCATATTCCAGTAATTATTGTCAGAAATCATTCTGAGTAAAGGGAAGGTTGAGATCCATAGAATTTATATCAACTGTTTTCAAGTCTTTGTTGCTAAACAAACAATGCCTTTAATACCCAAAGCTCACAATCTGACATTCAAGTTTAAATGGCTATAAAAACTGAGAACCAAGTTTTAGACAATATATTTCAACTATTCAAAATGTTCAGCATTTATGTAACAAGACAAATAAAACCCTATCCTTTGGTAATTAAGATGCAGAAGCTTCTTAATTACCAAATGAATAAAACCCTATCCTTTGGTAATTAAGATGCAGAAGCTTCAGAACAAAGACTTCTACTGCTAAGAAAAAGGACAGAATATTATTAATACTTCCTGCTAACAAATGAGATCCCTAGCTACTTCTAGCTATGTTGTGCCTTTCAGCATATTTTCTTTATCTAAAGATCTCAGGTTTTGCTAAAACTTCAACTGAGTCCATCTTACAACTGTGCCAAGGTCACAGTAAAAATGAAAAGAAAATATCTGGGGAACCAGTCAGAAAAAGACTCTTGGATTCCAACTCTCCTATAGTCTTTTTCCCAGTGATCAACTGGGCAAAATAGCATAGGCTCAAATTTAGTAATGTACGTATTACACTGCAGTATTTTTTGGAAGGGAAAACCAATTGTCATTGCCAAAGAAACCCAGTGAATTGAAAGATTTATGCATGTTCCTCAATCCCAAGGATCCTTATTTCAGTAGCATTGGCAAATGAGATAGGTTTATTAAAGTTCAATCTCACTTCCAATTTATATCATTTTCAAATGCAAGTCTTCCAAAACCCAGGGAAATGAGTTAGAAAACGCATAACAAAGCACAAGCAGGTTATACGTTTTTACAACATCCTTCATTCTCTGTCCCTCTCTCACACATGCACAAAAAAACCCACAGAAAGACTCCTCAATAAATGGTATTCAAATCAAATACAAGTACCCCCTTCCAGTTCCCACCGCTCATACCACAAGCCAGGGTTCAGATCTTTAGAGCCACTCTAAAGACACTCTAAAACAGTGTTTCTCAACCATGGCAGTTTGAAGATGCGTGGA
>JANHFR010003248.1:279579-292902 GCA_032468015.1 Mimophis mahfalensis | reverse complement strand
TGGGAGTCGAACCTGCACTAATTGCAGGCAGCTGGTAGTACTTAAGGAGGCAATTACCCCTCTACACCACCACGGCTCTCTTATGCTTTCTAATGATCACAAAGTATTTAAAAGGAATAGTACACAAGAATAAATCATTACTATTTTAATAAAAACTATTAGTTTCACCACAGTAATTTTTGTTATTGAGATTCAGGACAAAGAGAAGTTTCTGTGCACGTTGTATAATTAATATTTGTTCCTTTAAGATGTATTGCCTATTTTTCTTTTGTATGCAACAAGCCTCAGATTTAATTCCAAACACCTCCATCCAGGTCTGGGTCAAACTCCCTTTCTGAAATTTGGAGAGGCATAGTTGGTTAAATACTGAATATTAAACCATATTTGGTGGGAAGAAGCAATGGTTCGTTGGTTTGTTCAAGCGTACTAGTTTGCTATAAACTGCACAAGCAGACTTCCTCTTATTTAATAAGACCTTCTGTTGCTCTCTGTACTCTTTCCCTAGAGTGAAAATGAGGTTCCAAGAGAATTCATGGAGAATGAGTTTGTTCAGCCATGATAATTTTTTCTGGAAAACAGTTGCATTAGCATAAAATCTTATGTTCCTTCTTGGAAGAAGTTCTCTAGTTCCTCATTTTTAGATTTTGAGTTTTCTAAGAATTTCCTCTTAGATAGTTCCATCCCAATCTGATTGGTTAGTTTAATCTTGTCCCAGTTTCATTCTGCGGGGATGCTACAATTCCCTCTTTGTATGCTTTTCTCCTTGTCTTTCAGTGTTTAGGTTGCATCAATTCACACATAACTATTGTAACAGGTTGTGTTGCATAAACTAAAATGGCTAGATTCACACTTAAGACTAAAATATAAACCAGGCACAGAAAATCTTTTAGTGTTGCGATGGCATTAAAAATATGCATACAGTAAATCTGATCTAATCATTTGATTAAAATGGTTGATTCAGGACAATTTAATCTCTCTGTGACCCATATGCATATGATCATTTGAAAGACCTGCTGTGTTTTCATCAGTTGTGAACAGGGCCTGGGACCAGATTATTTGAGATTATTACTTCCAGATTACATGTCCTGTCCCATCAGGTGAAGCAAGAGGTGTATGCTATGTGTCCTTTCTACTAAGGATTTATATCTGGTGCTACCAGGCAGTGTGCCTTTCCTGCTATGGCCCACACTATCTGAAATATCTGTCAGTATTAGAAGCAGGCAGGCAAGCTCCGTGGAGAAGCCATATTCCGGTTGCTTCTAAACTGCCATATTTCTAGCTGGGCTATAGTAAGGGGGGTTGTATTGTTCAGTGAGCTTAACTATCAGTAAATGGTTGAAGTAAAGGTCAGGTCAGAGGGAAAGTTGTAACTGGAGATGGACAGAATTGGCGCCAAGTGGGTCATCAGGATTGGACAGGGTGGACTTATGATGTGTACTTGGGGGGATGGAGTTGATGTTCTTCTGTGGGAAACAGAAACCTAAGATTCATATTTGGGATTACTGGCATTGTACCAACATGAGGTCTCTGAATAAAAGTTTGACTTGGATGATCTTTGGACTCTGAGTGCTAACTGGAATGGGGAACCTTCATTGGTACTCTGACAATATCGGTCCTCTTGAGGCAATGTTGGCCCCATCTCTACTTGCCTTCCAGAAAATTCTCAAGACAGGGTCTTTCCATCTACATCGGGGAACACAAATGAGCTGGTAAGATGTTGTGCAATGTAAAGATAGCAAGAGAGAAGCTATCATTTGAATTTTTGATATCTTTTTTGCTTTTCTGTTTTCAGACTTCTATGATACTATTTTTATGCCATCCAGAATCATATTTTGAGAGATGGGCAGCTGTATAAATTTGTTAAATAAATCAGTACATTGGTATATTTGATCTGTTTACCAACCCAAGGTCAACCGGTTTTCCTACATTTTAGAATAGTCATGTCACTGCTGAGCACGTTGTCTTAACTGGCTCTCCTCCTGTTTAAATAATTTTCAGATTTGGGATTTAAGCCAGTGTTTAATAAAGCATTAAAAAGCACCTTTCCCATTAATTATTCAACTTTTGTTTTAAACCTACTGACACATAGACGTCATACTGTATACTATGGGCCTTTTAGTATAAAGGCTACTTATTTCCAACTTTGATTTTATCTTTGACTGCAGTTTGTAGTAGTAGTAGTAGTAGTAGTAGTAGTAGTAGTATTTTACTTATATAAGATAGTCCTCGACTTATGACCACAACTGAGCCCAAAATTCATGTTGTTAGGAGAGACATTTGTTTTGCCCCATTTTATGACCTTTCTTGCTACAGTTGTTAAGTGAATCACCACAGTTGATAAGTTTTTAGCAGGGTTATTAGGGCTTTACCATTGACTTTGCTTGTCAAAAGGCTGCAAAAGGTGATCACATGACCTTGGAAACAGTGATGTTCATAAGTATGAACCCGTTGCCAAGCATCTGGATCTTGATCACATAATCATAGGAGTGCTACAAAGGTCATAAGTGCAAAAACTGGTCATGTCACTTTTTTCAATGCTGTTATAACTTTGAACGGTCACTAAATGAACTGTTGTAAATTGAGGACTACCTGTACTGACCACTTACATCATCTGGGGTTCCAGGAGTCCTCATCCAAACGAGAATTGAGGAATTGAATTGGGGAAGGGATGAATAGCTTACCAATAACACTGCAGTATTTAAGCACTTCTCCCCAAGGGGCTACTGGCAACCGAACCCTTCTATCCATTTCCCAGGTGATCAACCCACCTGGCTAGGCACCCCAACACACCTTGGAGGGACCTTCCAGGCTTTAATTAAAAATAATGGCCATTAAGATAAAAATCAAACTACACAATACTTACACAATAGTCCTCAACTTAAAACCATAATTGACCCCAAAACGTATCCTGCTAAACTAAGTGAAATATTTGTTAAGTGACTTTTGCCTCATTTTACAACTTCTCTTGCCACTGTTATTAAGTGAATCATTGCATGTGTTAAGTTCGTAACACGGTTGTTACGTGAATCTGGCTTCCCCATTGACTTTGTTTGTCAGAAAGTCGCAAAAACCAATCACTGACCCCAGGACATCATAAAAATGAAACAGTTGCCAAACATCTGGATTTTGATGATGTGACCATGGGGAATGCTGCGACGGTTTTAAGTGTGAAAAACAGTCATAAGTCACTTTTCCCCCTCAGTGCCGTTATAACTTTGAACGGTCACTAAATGAACTATTATAAGTTGAGGACGACCTGTATTATCAAACATTAAATCTTATGATGAGCAATCTTGTTCAAGCTAAAAACATCCCAAAGACTGTTCTTTTTAACAAAATGGCTCCTCACCAACCCTGTTGCCTCATAAACATGTCCTTTGCAGACCCAGTGACAAGCCTATGGATCCCACTTCTCATGACACCTAGGGTACAGTCTCCAGGCTGAGATATACAATAGCCATTCTCTCCTTTGAAGGGGGATAATTTCTCTCTCTTTCCAAAGGAGTCCAGCCTCTTTTCCTTGTAGCAGCTACATTTTTTTCGCTTTTCACATTCCTTTTTTTCTGTCATTCTACTCCCAGGACTCTGATTCTCTTTACTGGGGACTACAGTTTCCAGAAATCTCCTCCAGAGCCTCTTGCTGTCCCAGTTCCAGAAGCGAGGCCCCAACTAGCCAGCCAACCAGGAAACACTGCTAATGGATCAGGCTATGGCAATAAACCAAGATGGCCTGAGGAGACATATGAACACAACCCAAAGGAAGGAGGTGGCAAATTGGCTGGGCTAAAATGTTGTAGAGAGAGCCAACTGACCACACTGACCACACAAGACATTTATAAGCTAAGGAGAATAGGACAAGAAAATCCTGCTGATGATGTTACTTACTGTAGTCTGGTAACAAAACATTCAGAAACTAATTTGAAACAAATATTGTCTATTATTTCAGAGCCAATGGGGTCTAATGGTTGAAATACTGGACTAGGGCAATAAGCTTAAATTTGTCCTAAAGCACTGAAGCCCACTGGGAGAGTTTTGGCCACTCTCTCTTAGCCAGTCTATCTAACAGAGCTGTGATTGTAAGGATAAAATTGGAGGATGAAGTATTAGGTGTGCCACCTTGATCTAGGATGGGATATACTTTTTCATAATAACAACAATACAGCAGGTAATTTGCTATGCTTTCTAGAGACAGGATATCATTTCAGTGCCTAGGAAGGAAGGCCAAAATAAGGGCATCAGGCCCAAAAAAAAAAAAAAAAAAAAGGCCTGGCAGACCCACCTGAGGACACAGATTGTGCTGAGAGGCAAAGCACATAACAGGTAGCAGCTGTTTTCCATTAGTTTAATAACATTAATCTCAACCCAGCATTTGCAATCAAGATATGTGCTTAGCCCAACAGGGAAACAGGGCCAGCTGTCACCATGTTTCTTGTTCTTCTTCCTTGGCAGAGGTGGAATCCAAGATGAGGATTGAGAAGTGAGACCTAGGAAATTAAATGAGGCTTGCAAAATGTATACTTCTTTAAAAAAAAACTGTTTGGGAAAACAAAGGGAATTTCCATAGATGTTTCTAACAGACCACTCCGTTTGATTGAGCCTCAATCTTATTTTAATAAATGGGAACTAAGGAAGGCCTGTTCCTGGTATGACTATTAATCCTTGTCTGGTCTTAAGGGATGATGTACAGAAAAAGCTGATTGGAAGCAGTTACTAAAAAAAGTAAGCCCAACATAATTAAAATGATAGGTTTATGCAGTCTAGAAAAAGTTCAAAAGTTCTTTTGATTAGATCTGAAAATGGTTAGGAATATTCAAGAATTTCCCCTAGAGGTCTCTCTGTTGGAAAAATAACAATTCTACCAAATGACTGTTTGCTGGCAAATTTGATTGCAGCCTTGTACAGTATAATCTGTCCTGTACTTGTATAATGGCAAGAACTTTTGTAATCATGGCTGCCAGACATTCCTAGACTGAAGCATCAAATAATCTGCCCTTCTCAGTGCCTTGGGACTGGCCTCAGGTCAAGAACCATTCTAAGAGTTGCCTCAGTGTTTAATCACTCAGAAGAAGAAAAAATGTATTGAATACATGGAGGTTTTATATTGACTTCAATTGACTTTAATTTCAATTTATATTGATTTAAATTAAACTCATCACAGCTTTTGTCCTGGCCTTCATTCCTTCTTGGCATGTGATCTTCAGCTTTTTATTCAAAAATCAAATGTGGCCTTAGGCCAAAATCTTGTTAAAACATGTGTGACAGTATTAGGCATTTCAGTCCCTCTGCCAGTCCTGTGCTTTGGGCTTAAATCCCCATAATCATGCTAAACTAATTCCTTGCCCGTTAGTCAACTAGTAATCATGAAATGGCAATTGAATAAAGTGTCCACTTAGTATGCGTTTCTTTTTATATAAAGCATAATAATATATACTGTGTGAATCCAATCTTTATCTCTCTTCCACCTGCCTCTTTGAATTGCCCAGAGGAACACCTGAGGTCTGCTTCTAAGCAAATAGTACAAGCATTATAAAGAAAGCTTTTTAACTTATAGAGTTCTTTCTTGTTTGCTCAGGTTTGTTATTTATGTTGTTACAGTTGCTTCTGGCAGAACTGGTTTCTCCTACCCTTTCCTTCCTTCTCTGCTACTATAACAGGAACATGATACTACATACTTTTTTTATACTGTAACCCCAAAAATTCAGCCTTATGTAAACCTCAGTCCTTTGACCCGTGGAAAGATGTCCCAATGGCTATTGAGTAGATTGGATCAACACCCAAGCTCAGAGAAAGAAAGGCACATCCAATCAGCTGAGTTAAAGAGATCTCCACCACCGGTCTTTGAGTCAACAAAAGATTATGCTGGTGTAGTTCAACCCTATTCTGTCTCAGTAATGAGGCCAGCATTAGATGGTGTGCTTATTGTTTTCATGCAAGACACATTATTCACAGCAATGAATTGATTCCCCTGGTTTTGCTTCTTTTAACAAGTGTTGCTTACTGATGGGGAAAACAATAACTTTCCATAATGTGTGGTGGGATGGGAATGGATAACTGTGGGTAGATGTGGTTATCAATCAGTAGGTTGCCCAATTAATAGATTGCACATGCAGAGGAATGAAACTGATCCATTGGGCTATTTCTCAACATGGGTTTAGCGTTCTTATGAAAGAAAAGTAAACATGTATTCAGAAATTGGCCAGCTCAAAAGTTTCAGGTATGGAACAGGCATAGGAAGCAGTGAATGATCAATAATACTGTACTAAGGAAACTCTCTCTTGGCTGCAAAGAAATGGCAGAGTTAGCAACAAGTTCAACTTTCTTCTTGTAGCCGGATGTGACATACAGAGAGATTTGGAGCCAGAAGCAACAACATGAAATGGCAGAGATGGCAGAATCAGCTATACGCAGCTGACAAACCCTATTTTTCCCCCAATTTAAATTGACTTCAATGGAGGTTAACACTCTCACAAGAAAATGCTAGTCCTGTTCATTCAAAAGAGCCTTAATCCCATATTTAAGAAATGTCTAGCATTCTTTCAAAAAAGCACTACATTTTGGAGGCATGTATTAGACCTTGTAACACTTTTGAAAATGCTAAACAGACATTCATGGTTGGGTGCCTCTGGGGAACCCAGGGGTCCATTGAGTCCTGCAGCCTAAGGAGAGATGACCACAAAGGGCAGTTCCCAATAACTAGAGAGAAGGGGGCTATGCCCTTAGCTACACCCTTGTCATTTTCTATTTTAACTTATTTATTGGGTTTAAACTAATTTAACAGTGTTTTAAATTTTGTATTGTATGTTTCTTATAGTTGTAAGCCACCTTGAGTCCTTAGGGAGAAAGGCGACATATAAATCCAATCAAATAAATAAAATAAATAAATATTCAGGGTGACACATTGGAGCTGGGCAGATCCTACCTGACTTTGCCAGGAACCATATTGCTGATGAAAAACAGCCCAAATTTTGTTGGAAATTACTCTAAAAGTGTGTTAGCTGAACACAAGTTCAAACTGCCTCAACAGTGGGTTGAGGATGAAAGGAAAGCAATATCATAAAGAAATACAGAAAGAGGTTTAGGAATAGGTTTGTCTTGTGGTCAAGGGACACAAGGATGAACCCAGAAAGAGATATGATCTTGGATCTCCTTTTGAAAGCCTGTGTCAGGAAGAATAAAAAGGAAAATATCAGGCATAGACTGGAGAGCCTCCCTGGATCTTCAGCAGCCATGTTACCACCACGTTGCTGTCAGTCTTGACTGTTAACATTTGTCATTTTCTAGGGTATCATTTTATGGGATCCTTTAGCTGAGGGACACTACTACTCTGTACTAATGATTATAGAGCAGTTTCTGGTATCTGATCATTTGATCTTTCTAATGAAAGTAGTGGAAAGGCCTACATATGCTTGGACACGAAAACTTGATTTAGACTTGTCCACAACTGTTCACAGGCATTGACACATACCTACCTATGCTGGGAAGGGGTTGATGGGTAAACATATTTGCACATGGTTACAGATGAAAACACAATTTGCAGATGGTTACACACATCCCCCAAATCTCAAGTATGCATTGTGTGGAGATGAGCATCTTGCTTGCTGATTGATTGATTGACCTGACTTCCTGTTGAGAGGCAGGCTAAAGGCAAAGTATATTGTAATGAAAAAAATGGAGCAGCTAGAGAAGAGAGTTACTGGTAAACTGAGGGTATATCCCCTCATCATTTGTATGATGTAATGGATAAAAATTAGAAAACCCAGGAGGTAACAGCCCATTCATGGAGGGAAATTGGAAGAAGTTCAGAAGATCAGGATGCAAAGAAAAGTGGAAGCAACTGCAAGAGTAGTTTTTTCTGTGCCCCCAGCTGTTAACATTTGCAGAAGTATAAATATAACAGCTATGCAGCCATTTCCAACTGGTGGATGTGTATGTTCCCCGAGGTGCAGTGGCAAAGAAGCCCAAATCAGGCTTAAGCCTTCCCTGTGGTCACTACTCCACTGTTTAAAGTTTGAGTTTGAAGTGTGAGTTCCTTGAATTAGATGGTATTCCCATGACATGCTTGTACAGCCTGAGAAAGGTATATTTTATCTACCTCATTATGGCTCTTACATAATTGTTCCTTGGTTTGATATGCTGGATATATTTATCAGAATGCAAAAGCAGATGATAATCCTAAGGATGGGCATAGCTGCAATTCCAGCCTTACTGGCACTGTGGGATTGGAAGCAATATGGCCTGTAAAGTAATCTTATACTTATTTACATTGGCGTAAGTCTGACTGAACTCAAAAGAAGCTTTGTTTTGAGTAAGCACCAGCAATTCAATTATTATTAGAAGTCAGAGGCATACTCTCAGAAAAAAAGAGGGGAAAAACTCGCAAAGATCCCCATTTTGTTTTTCCAGCTGAGTGTAGCAGTTCCTCTCCCCTCTATGTGAGGAAGGGAGCTCATTAATGGACTGGAGAGACGATCTTCAGGATCCCCACTTCATCTCTCCAGCCTTGTGTAGGAATCCTTCCTTCTGTGTGTGGAAGGAAACTCCTAAACTGGGCTAGAGAGACATAGCTGGAATCCGGAAGATCAGAGCTTCCTTTCTGCAGGCTGATGAGAAGTTCCGCCTCCAAGCCCCCGCTCCCCATATATGGAGGGGAGGGGAAATCTTTCGGCAGTTGGCAGCAGCTTGCAAACTTCCCAGGCAGCTTTCTCATTGATTGGGGAGATGGCAGAGAATATTGTAAATGCTTATCACTTGATTACAGGGCATTTATCAAATGGTTGTAAGTGTGCACATGTTACCAAACACCCCAAGTATGATCATGTGACTGTGGGAAGGGTGCGCCCAGTGCAACTGCACTTTTCAGTGGTTGAAGCAATTTTTCCACGGACCATGGATGTGTGTTTTCGCACGCTACCTAGATCCCATGTATGCACAGATGAAGTTTTGCTCACTTGCACAGACTGGTTCTTAATGGGCTGTGGACTGGTACCGATCTGTGGCTTGGGGGACCCCTGTAATAGAGTGTCTTCTTGGGGCTGTTTCGGCCCCCTTGAGGTGCTTCTGGTACAACTGCGCTTTTCAGCGGTTGCTACCTAGCAACCAGTATTTAGGATACACTACGTTGTATTCTGAAGATTTTATTTATTTCATGTATATCCTGCCTTAATCATTTTTACAAATAATGTAAAGTGGCAAATATTTCCAGCATGCTTTCTTCTTCCTATTTTTCCCACAACAACAATCCTGTGAGGTGGGTTGGGCTGAGAAAGACTGGTTGAAGGTCACCCAGTCAATTTTCACGGGTAAGGAGGGACTACTAGAACTCTCAGTTCCCTGCTTTCTACCCTATGCCTTAACAACTAGACAGCACATAACTCTCATGTCCACCAAGAAACCTCAGAAAATTTTGGATTTCTCCCAAATTTTAAAATGGTTGCCATCATTGCATTTGGGGTCCACAGTTTCTATATTTATCTTTGTCTACTGCAAATTATATAATCCTTTTCTTTTTACAATTGAACATGCCTTACATTTAGACACGATTTTTCTGCTTTTACTTCCTTTTGGATATATTTCTTGCTTTGTTTCTATTAATAATTGCATTACAATTATTACACAAGTCCCAGGGGTAGGCTTTTATTTCCTTTCAGTCCAACTATTCTATGAAAGATTAATTTTTATTTGATTTTTAAGGAGCCAACATTGGGACTGGAGCAAAGTAATTTGCAAGAAGGCAATGCAGATAATACATGCAATAAAGCTCAAGCACAAAATACATTTTCTCACATGTGAGAATTCCTGTGACTTCACACAGAACCACAGATTAGCTGTTACTCAATGCCAGAAAGTGCATTAGGCATTTTTTTCCCTTCACCAAGTCTTGCCAAAAATTATCTATAGGGGATAGTAATGAATTTAGGTGGCTTAAATACAGTTTGAAACAAAGGGGAGTTAATTAAAAGAAGTTGTGGTGATCAGATGAAGAGAAAGGAAAAGACATGTATGCAGACAAGACAAATCGTCTCTTTGTAGATTACCAGAATATACTGCTTTTACCAGGGTATTGCTGGAAATAACTTTTTGAGATGTTCAACCATACCTAAATCTAATCAGAGTTTTTGGGCACTGTTGGTGGTCTTTTAAATCCTCGAGAAGGAAGAATTGTGGATATGTGTTATAGGTAGTCCTTGACTTAGGACCACAATTGGGATCAGAATTTCTGTTGGTATGCAAGATGATTGCTAAGTGAATCACACTCAATTTTATGACCTTTTTGTCACAGTTGTTAAGCACAAAACTGCAGTTGGTAAGAAAAGTCAGGTTTCCCCCATTAACTTTGCTTGCCGGAAGACATCTGAGAAGATGACAAAGGGCAATCATGTGACGCCAAGATGCTGCAACTTCATCAATATTGGCCAGCTGCCAAGTCCCCAACTTGGATCATGTGATTATGGTACGATTGTAAGTGTGAGGACCAGCTGTAAATCATTTTTTCCAGCGCTGTTACAACTTCAAAGTGTCACTAAACAAAAGGCTTAAGTCAAGGACTACCTCTACTACAGTGATACTCAGCACATCTCAAAAGGCTCCAAGTGTTGCTTCGTACTATTCTCTCCAAATGCCAATTAAGATTAATAGGCATTATTAGCACTGCCTGTTTGAAACTGATTGGAAACATAACTGTGTTCCAAGAACTTTTTCAAGCTTTCATGCAAGTTTTAAACAAAAAGCTGAGAGAAATATAGCTGATGGTGGAAGATAGCACTGAACTGCTGTGACCCAGCATTCCAAAAGAGCATTAAAAACTTGAGAAATCAAACCGATTATGCTGAAAATCTGTTTGGGTGAAGAAATTGCAGATTGGCAGGAAATCCTAAAACTCTGGCTATAAAACAAGCAATTGGCATTGAAAAAATGTTTTGCAATGTGCTGTGATAAATGCACATGAATTAATATACTTCTGAACTTCTGCTGTTTAAAACATGCTTGGAATGCAGAGAAATATGATAAGAGCCCACTGGGGCTAATATGACTGCTCCCTCCAGTGAGGAACAATGTTTTAATTTGGGGGCTTTTGAATTCCAAGCTGTTAATTATGAAGCAAGTCATTTCCCCTCTGGTTTGTATTTAAAAGTTTACCCATGTACCCTGATCTGCATTGGGGTCACCATGTCCAGAGAAAATAGGTTGAATCCTACCTTTTCTAGCACTTTCCCCTACGTAGTCCCCTTCCAAGACTTCATTAGCAATAATGATAGCTCTTAGACTTATATACTGCTGCATAGTGTTTTGCAGCCCTTTCTAAGAGGTTTACAGAGTCGGCATATTGCCCCCAATAATCTGGGTCCTCATTTTACTGGCCTTGGAAGGATGGAACACTGAGTTAAGCTTGAGCCAGTCATGATCAAACCATTTGCAGCTGGCAGAGTTAGCCTGCAATACTGCATTCTAACCACTGTGCCACCAGGGCTCTTAGTGCCATTCCTTGTATACAGTGGCACTTATTGACACCCTGAGTTGATGTACTGCTTAAATGTGCTGGCTTAGGACAAGAGAGACTTGGGTTCCAGTCATCCCTTACTCATGAATGGGTGACTAGAAGAGGCCAGTTGTTGCCTCTCAGCCTTGGACTAGGAAGTTGAAAAACATCCTGAAAGAGGATATCAAATCCTTTCCAGAAAATTGCATGAATGTAGAATATAGAATAACAGAGTTGCAAGGGACATTGGCATTCTTCTAGTCCAATCCCCTACTCAGGCAGGAAATTTCAGGCAAATGCTTGTCCAATCTCCTCTTTAAAATGTCCAGTGTTGGACCATCCACAGCTTCTGGGGGCAAGTTGTTTCACTGATTAATTGTTCTTTCAGGAAATTTCTCCTTAGTTCTAGGTTGCTTCTCCCCTTGATTAGTTTCCAATCATTGCTTCTTGTCCTGCCCTCGGGTGCTTTGGAGAATAGCTTGACTCCCTCTTCTTTGTGGCAGCCCCTGATATATCGGGACACTGCTATTATGTCACCCCTAGCCCTTCTTTTCATCAGACTAGACCCAATTCCAGCAACCTTTCTTTATATATTTTAGCCTCCAGTCTCCTAATCATCTTTGTTTTTCTTATCTGCACTCTTCTAGAGTCTCTTCATCTTTTCTAGATTGTGGCGACCAAAAATGGATGCAGTATTCCAAGTGTGGTCTTACCAAAGCATTATAAACCTCTTGATTCAATCCCTCTGTTAATTTAGCCTAGAACTGTGTTGGCTTTCTTTTTTTTTTTTTTTGGCAGCTGCAGCACACTACTGGCTCATATGTAAGTGATTCTCCACTTGGACTCTAAGATCCCTCTCACAGTTACTACTATTGAGCCAGGTACCATTTATCCATATAGTCACCAGGGCCTAGGTTGACTTGAAGGACCATTATATCAGCTTGGGAACATATCCTAGGTGGGTCAATTGCACCGCAATCAGTATGAATCATTAGGATAATACTAAGGTAATGCTGGTTGTTTTTTTTTAAAGAAGCAAACATATTTGTTTAAACTGGATTTTTCCTACATAAAAGGCAGGAGTACAAGTCATTCAGTCTTTGCGGCCATATCCAGTGGTTGTTTTAATTTTCTGCTACTTATCGGTAGTTATGTTACCCCTAAGAATGGTGCCAAGAAACTGACATATTGTACACTTCTGTGTTCAGATAGTCACCAGGAATAATCCTCACATTGAGAGAAACTATGTAATTGTTTACAGTTAATAAATAAATAGAACAGGAAGCAATCTGTTTTCTTTGCAATGTTATTCAACATAGAAATATCCATTCTCGGTATTTTGTTATCTAAAGAGCCAGTTTGATGTCATGGATATGTTTGGTGATTAAGGCACTAGGCTAGAAGGCAGGAGACTGTGAGTTTAAGTCGTACTTTAGCCATGAAAACTGGCTTGGTGACTTTGGGCCGGTTACCCTGTCTCAGATCTGTTAGACATGCTGGGCTCATAACCAATGTTAGGCGTGCTGGGCCCAGAATCAGTGTTAGGAACTGGGTTGAACCAGCACAAATGATGGCTCCAAATCAGAGTCAGCAGAATACCTCTTGCATTAACAAGGGCTTGCTCAACAGATGGTAGTTAGAGAGTATGTTGTGCAAAGCAACCACACACACACACTGGATAGTGTTCAAAAATATTTAGTAGAAGAATTAGGCATAGTCCAATATTCATTCCAGATATCTTGCACATAAAAGATAGTCATGTACTTACAGTATTAGCAACAAAAACTACTACTAAGAAGCTAAGCAGTTCTTCAGTTAATCATAGTTAAATCAAATAGTAGTCAGCT
>JANHFR010003248.1:260369-272633 GCA_032468015.1 Mimophis mahfalensis | reverse complement strand
GTGTGTTGGGTTTTTTTGCAACACCCCCCCTCAACCCCCGTAGCTGGCAATAAAAGTCTCTGACTCTCTCGGGGGGGGGGGGCGATTTCGAGAGTCTTTTTCGGTGGCCGCCCGCGACCTTCCTCGCCTCAGATCTGCTGCTGCTGCGCTTTTGTACCCGCTCGCCCTGCCTGGCGGCTTGAATCGCTTCCTCCTCCTTCGTTTGCTGAGGCGACTTGGAGCGTGACAGCCGGCCTCAGCTATGGGGCGGCTGCCCTCCCCTCTTGGGCTTCCGCCCCCAAGGGTGGGAGAAGGAAGGCGCCCTCACCGCCCCCCACCCCGGGGGAGAAGGAGGGCACGGGGGAGTCCGCGGCTCCGTCGCCCGCCTCGAGGTCCCCGGCCGTGGCCGTCTCTTTCCCCTCCCCTCCGCTTTCACAGTCAACTCCCCCTCCCGCCCTCAATGCTTTTTTCCCCTTTTAAAACGCGCCCCGGCCAGCGTTGAATCCGAGGCTGCGGCCGCTCTGCAAAAAGCGGGTGTGGGTAAAGCTTAAGAAGGATTGGGGCGGCGGGGGGGGGGAGTCGTGGCTGCTTCTCGGGGCATTTGCAGCTTTCTTTTCTCCAACAGCGCCCCCCCCCCTCCGGTCTTTTGTGTGCGTTGCTTCCTTATAAAGCCGGAGACGCAGCTGCTGCCTTTAGCCGAGTTGTTGAAATTTATCCCTTTGTGTATATTACAATATCCTCCATTTTTCTGCCCTCTAAACAACAAGCCTTTCGCCATCTTGGGCTTTAAAAAAAAAAATCAAGTCCGGGTCTGCGTGTGTATGTGTGTGTGTCTTTTAAAGGATAAGAGGATGAAATGGTTCAAGTCCTGGTGAATAACCCACAAAGTTTAGGCAATCTTACAAGGACGGGTAGTGACGTCATGTAAAGTTTAAAGGGGATTTTTTCCCCCACTCACACTCTCCTTTCCCTACCACAACGTTGCGTTCTTGGGTGTTTGTTTTCTTTCAAAGGATTTCTGGTTGAGCAAGTTTTAAGCGGCGATTGAAGGTTATAATTTACATTTATACCATGCACTGAAGGAGTTGTACGGCCTGAATTTTTGGGACAGGTGGAGAAAGAATTGGTTTCCTATAGGGCAGACTATATTCTTTGTGGTGTTTTCAGTTTTCACCCATTTTTGTTTGTTTGTTAATAACCAGGTTTAAATGGTAATACTACACACAGGATAAGACTTGAGTGAAAAATAAGTATTATCTTCATTTGCAAATATTGTAGTTTTGTGTGTGAACCGTGTATAGGTGAAGATAGTGCTTAATAATCTTTCTGACATAATTGAGGGCACAAAAAAGTATATCACGCTGCAGCTACATTTTTTTTAAGTTTGTGGATTGGTTTTCTTAGTTTACCAACACCATACCCTGCCCCCATTCTGGAAAGGACCTGTGGATTGTGTCCCAGATGCTATGGCTATTAAAATACTATTAGTATGCTAAGTTCCCAATTGCTCCCTAACAAGATTAAAACACAAAACGTCTTAGTTGCATCTTCTCACCTTGATGTCTTTGCTTGTGAAAAGGGAGACCAGAAAAAGTATTATTCAATTTATTTTTCAACAGTTATCCCTTTTCATTTTATAAAGTTATCCTGATCGTAAGGCACAACTTAATGAAACATTGAGCACTTCATAAATAATAACAACATTAAGCAGGCTTCTACTTTCCCGCTTCTTGCATTTCTTTTGTATTTACTCTAACATCTCAGTAACATCTGCAGTAACATCTCATGAAATTCCTTGTTTAATGTGCGTTTCCTTTGTTTTTGTGGGTAGAAGAAAACCCCCCAGCATTTACTACAGTTAAATGGAAATTAAAAGGAACCTTTTTAATATGTCAAGAAGTTCTTTTCTTCAATACAGTTAAAACCTAGCAACAGATTTAGTGCATTTTTGTGCTTGGTTTGGAAGTATGCTTTCATGTTTACAAAATTAAACTATTTACGTTAATATGTCTTTTCCTTTCTTGCCTGCCCCTTTTTTCCCTTTATTTCTTTGAAAAGAAGCTACTTCAGAAAGCCTGGTTGAATTGAATGGCTGCCAGTTATGTGGATCTTAGGTAGATGAAAACGTTGAAATAGTTAAAAGCACATAGAACAGATGGCTTTAAATTATACATGCAAAAATGCCTGGAAGATTTGACAGATTATAAATGGTGAGCCACAGAAGATAAGCAGTTTAAGAAAATGGCAGTTAATACATTTGATACCTCACACCTATTGTAAACCATGCCCACATTTTATGATGCATAATCAGTAAAGCATGAAATCCTGAGAAAATCAGAATTGTAACAATTTTCCATATTGAGTATACAAGGGAGAGTTGGAAGTCTTAAATATTTAAGAGTGTTATTTCAAATGTTCAAATAATTTCAGACAGTTTAGATCTGTTCTGGCAAGAAAACATTTATTTTTAATTCTTGGAGTAATGTTGATTTTTAAATGTTGTAATAACATAACCTGTTAATGCATGCCTCATTTTGTGCCTGAAAGTGGTAATAGATAGTAAATATAAATGTTTGAAATTTGGAGTTCTTGGTTTCCTTTTTTCTTTTAATAGGTGACTAGCTGTACTGTTATTTTCTGAAATTAGTAGATAAATTATATTTTAAGCAATATGTTCCTTGGACTTTTTAACTGCACAATATGTATTTACTCTACTGTAGTTCTACATTCCAACTGAGACCCAGTTTTAAAGTTAGCTGTAGTACTATATACATCATGACATTGTTAACATTTCTGTTTGTATTGTATGTGTTTGTGTGTCTGAGAGAGAATTAGTTATAGATTATATTTCGGTGTTCATTTCTTCTTTAAAATAAGTACCAGCACTTTTAAAGTATCCTTGTACATCACTTAATTAATGTACCTTCTGTTTGATGATGATGTTAGAATAAACCATTACAACTTTGGTGTAATGTTAAGATAAGAACTGCTGCACAAATAGCTGGTTTTGATTCTGTTCTGATTTGCTTCCTCAAAAGACACTTACTTCAAATTTAGACATAGGAAATATCTAAAGTGGAAATATTTGCTTTCTGGGTGTCTTTCTCCTTTTTCCCCTCCTCATTTCTTTGTTTGCATGTTTATTATAAAACTGCAGTGCAAAGGAGCAGATGTTTTGCCAAACATCCTGATGTGTTGCTTTTTCTTAGGGGAGCATAACTGTTCCTTCTGATGCATCAGCCTGACAGCTGGTTGATTTCATGGAGCTGCTAAGAAGCCATTAGTGGTGTCACTGAATTGAAACAGAACAGTCACTCCCAGCTTGAACTGCAATTGTTAATGTCTTTGTTGTACTTTTATGTTCCTAGCCAAGATGTAGAATATCACAGTTGCAAGAAAGGCCTGTTTTTCTTTTGAATCTCTGTAAATCAGTGGAAAGATGTGCTGTGATTTGATTGTGTCTAGATGCTCAATAATCTTTATTAGTTTTTCCTAGAATATAAAGAGTTTGTCCTAAAGATGTAGCATAAAAGACTTTAAAACTTGCAAGAAGAACACAGTAGGATAAAAATAGTCTCAGTACTGACACCACTCTCCTTTTAGCCTTCATAGGTAGAGGAATAGTGTCTAAGATTGGCTACATGCTGTTATTTATTTTCAAGAGTGTGCTTCCGCTTTAAAAGTAATTATCACAATCCAGCACAGTTCGGCACACTTAAGTCCAATGGAAAACAATAGGTCTTGTATGTAATAGATTAAGGCCTAGAGTGCAATATAATTCACAGATTTTCTCTGTTATAGGATTAGAAGTATATTTGTCTTTATTGTAGTGAGCTGAATATTGGGAAGGCACTAATCTGCTTTCAAGGAGGAGAAGCATTAGCAGAAATGTCTGTATTTGGAAATTATAGTTGAGGCTTTCCAATGTTATTACCTTGAGGGATTTGCTAGTTGGTCGTTTATATTGAACACTTTTTGACAACAAACCTCTGATCTTTTCTTTTTAAAATAAATGTATTTTAAAAATGCTGGGATAGGCAGGAAAAATGCTGACAAAGTTAGTAAGAGGGACAATTATGTATTCGCATTGGAAGGCTGCTTGAAAATTGATCTGCAAATGAATCAGTGCTTTAATGAAACCCAGCAATGAAGAAGGTGCATATTTCTGTAAGATAGATTGTTAAGAAAACCATTTCATATGCACTGTTTGTAGTTAGGGGAGAAAACAACTTGAGAGAATTATTAAAATAAGAATAGCATTTGTATAGCACATTTCAAGTATTCAAAAGATTCTACACTTATTATCTGAGTGATAAATATCATTAACAACATACTCTATTTGGAGACCTGAATCTAAGAGAAAAATGGATTTTCTAATGCTATCTAGTGGCTGCTGAATGGGGATTCAAAAGGAGGATCTTCCAGCACAGGGCACAGTCCTATTCAGTCACTGAGCCCTAGCTAATAGTAAAGACAGAGAGAGAGAGAGACTTGGTTCCAGTGATCCATAGCTCAGTGAGAGAATCTGTGCTTAGTATGTAGAAGCTCTAGCATCTTTAGTTAAAAAGATCAACTATGGGTTGCTGTTAAAACTCAGAACAGCCAGAGTCAAGCAGAATAGAAAGCATCCTTCCAAAGAGTTATGCCAGCTGCTTAATGCTTGAGCTGTTTTCAAGATGGTTCATTATTTTGGTGTGTTTTGTGTATATGGGTGTGAAGGCTCTAGATATAATTAGAGTAGGCCCATGAATCCAAGGGGATTGAAGTTGGTCACGTTCGCAATCCAGTAATGTTCAATGAGTCTTTCATGTGACTGACTATGAAGCTATGTTAAGCCTAGCAGCTCATCTTAATTTTTCTTGTTGAAGCTGGGATCCATTTTTATTTTGAATAGGTGAACCCAACAAACCTTGCTTGCACCAATAGTAACTCTATTAGTCATGGGGCAGTTTCCCATCCTGGAGGGGAAAAAAACCACGATTTGGGACTTTCTTCCTTAAGTCATGTACCTTATATGTTAACATATAGTGTATGCATATTAGGTATGTTGTGGAAGAGTTACCAGTAAAATCAAGACGTCCAGAAAATTTAAAATTACCTCAATACTCATTAGGTAAGAACTGCTAATTAAAACCTCTCTCACTCCCAGCGGTGAAAAGCCAAAGGATATTTGCTAACTACAATGTAATATAATGTATAATTTGATCCTGTGTTTGGCTAGAAATTTCTTTCAGCCTGAAAAATTGATTTATTTGTTTTAGTTATTAAATCTACCTACCACACACCTTGTGACTCTTGATTGTTAATGACAATAATGTATGATTAGAATGTTCACAGCAAGCTATAAATAATCAGGTTGCTCAAGTCACATAACAACATTACATAAACATCCCAAAGCCCTCTAAAATAGATAGGTTTACAACTAACTTCTGGAAAACTCTTCTGCATGAAATCAATTTCACCCTCAGAGAGACCATTCCAGGGGGCCTAAAACACCCCAGAGAAATAACACATCCAGGTTTTGGGTTCCCTCGTCCAATGAAATGCTGCATTACCAACAGCTTTTCCCAAGAAAGATGCTTTCAGTGGATCTACTCTAATGGGAAAGTGATTGTGAGTTACCCACTTGCAAAGCCATAAATATTATCCTTGTGTATTTTGATCTAATTGGTGCTTCCTCCAGATTAGAATTGGGGCATACATGGGGGGAGGAGAGCAACGGGAAGTCCCACTGGGTAATTAGAGCTGGGCTTCTGCCCTGTGGGTAGAGTTATTTTTCAGATGCTGAATAATAGATACAATATTGAATAGTTAGCTCACCAAAAAACTTTTTTGGCGATCAGCAATACATTTAATTTCCAGTTCAGTTCATGCATTCACACAGTTTTCTCTCTCCCATCCTTGTGGCCGTCCAGAGTAGGTAGGGATGCGCAAAGCATTTAAGAATTGCTTTGCAATCTCTGCTACTGAATATATTAATTGACAAAAGAGATGTGTCTGGGTATGCATACACATCTGGGAAGAGTTTTCAAAGAACCTTAGAAAAGACCAGAAGTGCTTCACATTAAAGTCTTGTGAAACCCCTCTTTCTAATGCTTTGCACACCTCCAATAGGCAAAGCATCTGTAGCATAAGTATGTGTATTTGGCAATTTTTCTAGCCACTCGCAATCAGGATTATTTATTTTGAACAATTCTTAGATATGAATTACCTATATTTCATATAGGAATATTTCACCATGTAATATTGTTTATTTCCTTTAATCTTATTTCTTTAATCTTGTTTTTTTAATCTAGATTTAATCTTGCTTACCAATGGCAGACTTGTAAGGGTTCAGAGTTCATTGATGGAGCAGTGTGTTAGCATAGTAAAATAAAAATAAATATTTGCATAATTTGAACAGAGTGAAAATGGGGTAGAAATAAAATGTTTTTTGAGATCAGGGGAAAGATTATGGTTATGTATGATTTCCAATCTTTTTTAAATAAATATCTTAGATGGATATCTGGACTCAGGATTTCTTGATTCAGGAAGATCGGCAGCATGATGTGGTGTACATATATTTAGAAGTTAAGTTCCATTGGATTAAAGCACTAGTTAGCTTTTCTTGCAACTAGCAAAAGAAGATTTTGCATGAAGTTGTGTGTATAAAGTTGTAGCTCTTGCTAATTTTAATGAAGAATTTTAAAAGGGATATTTGCACAGTGCAAATTGTTGTACAGTGGCAGCGTACAGTGCGATTGATCTGATCGGGCTGTATGTGCTATGCCTTTTTGATAGTCTTTGTGTATATGGAGAACACATGTTGTATAGATCCAGTCTGATTCACTGCAGATTTGCTGACTAAGGGTTTCAGCAAAAGAGCTACCTTGCTTGTCAAGGCTTCTCCATTCATTTTAGCATGAATTCAACTAATACATTATTGCAGAGGAGATCACATTTGGGGAATATATTGGCTTTAACATGCACAACACAACCAAATTCTCCACTATTGCAGGAATATTTCAGACTCATGAATCAGCTAACTTCCCTATGAAACTTTATTGCAAAGGAAAAATAATGTTTGCAGTATGTTCAGAGTTGATTTGAAATGTTACTTTTATCAAGTTGCTAAAGGCCACCATTACCTTGAAATAATTTCATTGTTTTTCTAGTATGCATATCATTATCTTAAGTGTGTCTGTTTGGTTTAAAAAGTACACCAGTAAAGTAACTTCCAGCAAAATTTGCATTTAGATTTGCATCAAACTTCCAACTTACTCTTAATTACCCTTTCCTGGTTCTCATATGGCAAAAGAGAATAAAGCCATCAGATACACTCGTGTTTCCTGCTAATGAATTAGGATAGTGTAATTTTGAACAGTTTTGAATCCTGTTGGGAGTGCAATAAGTGCGATGGGAGAAATATTGTAAATACTTGTTCCTTTATTGTCTGTTTTGTCAATTGGCATGTTAGCTCCATTCATTGCCCTTCAGGCAGGGGTGGTATTTAGCCAGTTCTGACAGGACCCGGAGAACCAATAATTTTGGTTGGTTCAGAGAACCAGCAAATACCACCTCCAATTGGCCAACCACATAGTCACACCCACCAAGCCACACCCACAGAACTAGTAGTAAAAAAATTTGAATCCCACCTCTTTCAGGTCACTTTGCACATGATGTTGAAGGCAGAGATTTAAAAAAAAATTAATACAGATTTCCCAGTGAGTTTGTATTTTTGACATTTCAGAGTTTGAGAAAGAAGAAAAGGCTTGTTCTGATTCTCACCCTCAACAAGTAACATATTTTTGGGTTTTGTTTACAGCTCGATCTTGTATGATCCTTGGTGTGTAGGGTATTCCTGCTTATATAAGGCTTATTTCTAAATCATTAATTTAGAAATAATTATTAACTATTATTATTAACTAATTATTAACTTTAATTGCTAATATTTTTATAAAGTAGTCAAGCTCTTAAATATTTATCCTTAAAGCTAAACTCCACAAAAATAGTAAACTACTATATGCTATTTTGTTGATTTTCTGTTGAAAATACTACTGTAAATAATGTATTATAATAAATCATCCTTGGTGAGGCAATAATAACGGGAATGGGTCTTTTTGTTTTGTGGAGATTAGATTAATAATGAACAGGAAGCTGTAATGGATATTTAGAGTAAGAATCTGCTTTATTTTTAACTGTTCATGTTTTAGTATTCCCTTTGTGGGATTTGTGACCATATTCTCTTTCAGATTTGAAAATTGAAGAAAAAGAATATTCAAAGATGGCAGTAAACTTTAAAAGATTACTTACTATTCCCTGTGGCTTTTATTTCAAGAACATGAGTGTTGCTGTGTTTCAGTTGCCATTGTGCAATTATGATTGGGAGGAACAGAGAAATAAATCAGCCCATTAGTATTTAATACATTGATTACTAACTTCAAAAGGACACTATCTAATAATAGATAGAAAACTTGTATATCTGCCTCTTTGATTTGTTCTTTTGAGTCAAATAAAGCTTGCTTTCATTTAATGTCTTCAAGATTGGGGGAAAAAATAAATGGAGGCATGGAAAACATTTTTCAAGAAAAGACATCAAAGGCTGTTATATTGGAACGGGAGCAGACATGCACCGAGATGCACATGCATTTACATTTGTATTTGTAAGAAAATACACAGAAAGGCTGGTTGTGCTTCAGTATTTGGGTGAATCTATATTGTAAGCAAAAACTGCTTAATTTGTTTTCCCTGACAGGAAATTCAGTTCGAAGATAATTATTGCACTGGTCCAATGGATGTGCAGAGCCATAATTGTGTGTTTTTAACCCTGTTTTTCTGTCCTTACACTTTTCCACAAGCATGCACTCATTAATCAAAGACGCTGCACTCCTGCTGAGGGCGGAGAGGTTCATCAAATTGGCAGCCGGTTTGGTGCAAAGAACGGTGTACTGAAGCTCTTAACGCACTGGGACATAAATAAATCTAAGGTCTTTGTATGCAAACCCTGGAGGTTAATACTGCATAATTCAATGTCCTGTCTTTGTTTTTATGATTGATGTTTTTAAATGTTTGAAGCTTGATGCAAGTCTTCTGCTAGGTCAGGGCTGACAATCTGATTGGATGAATTAAAAAGCATGAAGCAGGCAAGGAGACTTTGAGTATGCTGCAGAGATTGTGCCCCCCCCCCCCCCTTGGAAGATCTTTGTCATATTGCCTGAGCTGTTATAGGAATGTTCCAGTGATTGACATTCCCTGCTGTGATAATGGTCCTGATGCGTGAAATGCCAATAGTTTGGCTCTATTTGTTCTGAATCTTGCCACTATTTGTGTCTTTAACAGAGCTAACATGGAGGGAAAACTGTTGAATTGCTCTAGTACTGGTTCTAAGTCAAAACACGAACTGGTTGCCTATTTGTCCTTTTCAGGATGCTAATTACAAATTTCAACCAACATGCCATCATTTGAAAACGTGTATAGGCTGATTATTCACTCACGGAACCTGATTGAGCTCAGTGTATATCGCTATCACTTATTTATTGATCTTTATATATATATTTAACGGTTGCTGCCTTTTCTTTCAGCTCTGCTTCCCATGTAGGGAGGATTTGGTTTTAAATATTTAATTTTACCAAACTGCTGAAAAAAACGTTAAACCATCGAAAGTTTGGAAGAGATAATCTGTATCAAGCTGTGGTGTCAAACCTCTGAAATGCACTTTAGATTTTGCGTATTGGCAGCAGGATTCTCCGACCTTTCCAGTCCTTTGGTTTCTTCTGTTGATCTGACTAGGGGATTTGCTGAGTACAGCCAAGGTTATATTCTTCATGTGACAGGTCTTAAAAGGCAGCCTAGTGGTTTTATACTTTGCCCACGTGCCATGCACTTGTGTGCAGAAAAGAAAGGGAAAGTGAAGGGAGCTACATAAGCAATTACTTAGCAAAGTCTTACCAGTTTTCCACAGTGTCTAGCACATCAGAAAACTAACTAGATGAACTTCAGAAGCTGTTGTTTCAGAATTACTGAGCCTTTGTTTTATTTTACACAGTTTTCTTGTTTTAAAAAGTATTCAAGTCAGTACCTGCATTTGTTTGATTTTAACCCTCTTTCTGAGATGCTTCTTATTCAGATTGTGTGTTCTTCACAGCAGGATGGCAGTATTTAAACAGGTTTCTCATTTATCTGGCATTGATTATGCAGTGTTGGTGCTGTCTAGGCTAGTGATAAAGTGGCAAGCATGAGATAGATTGTGAAGTTCTGACTTAACCGTACATTTACTCAGAATTTCACTGGGATTTACTTCAGGAAGAGAAATGTTTCAAATAGCATCCTGTTACCATTTTTTCCATGAAAAATGAAAAGAAGATGGACTCTAGATTGTTTGCTTTAATTTGAACATTCACCTTCAAAATGTAACTTGGGGATTAGAAGTGGAGAACTAGTTAAGACTAAGAAGTTCATTCCATTAAATACAATGGATATGAAAAGTCTACATACCCATGTTACATGCCATGTTTTTGCGATATAAAAAAAATTAGACCAAGACAAATCACTTCAGAAGTTTTTTCCACCTACTAATATAACATATAAGGTGTACAATTCAATCGAAAAACAAACTGCAATCTTTTAGGGGGAAAATTACAATAAAAAAGGTACAATAATGTGGTTGCATCAGTGTGCACAAACTTAAACTAATACTTTGTTAAAGCACCTTTTGATTTTATTATGACAGCATCCAGTTTTTGGTGGAGGTGTCCATCAACTGGTCACATCTTGCTTTGGGAATCTTTGCTTCCTCTTCCTTGCAAAAGCTCTCCAAATCTGTCAAATTGTGAGGGCATCTCATGTGCATAGGTCACCACACAGATTTTTAGTTGGAGTCAGGCCTAGGCTCTGACTGAGTCATTTCAAAACTTTGATCTTCTGGTGAAACGATTCTTTTGTTGATTGGGACGTATGTTTTGGGTCATTGTCATATTGAAAGGTAACCTTTTTCTTTCATCCTCAGCATTTTAGCAGAGGCCTGAAAGTTTTGTGCCAAAATTGAATGATGTTTGGAAGTGTTCATAATTCCCTCCACCTTAACTAATGCCGCAGTTCCAGCAGAGGAAAAGCATTCCCAAGGCATAATGCTACCATCACCAAGTTTCACTGTGGGTATGGTGTATTTTTCATGATGTGCAGTGTTGTTTTTGTGCCAAATGTAGCATTTGGAATTTTGGCGAAAAAGTTCAACCTTGGTCTCATGAGACCATAACACATTTTCCCACATGCTTTTGTCAGACCTGATGTAGGTTTTTGCAAAATGTAGACAGGCTTATTTATTTATTTATTTATTTTGGTAAGAAAAGCCTTCCATCTTGCCATCTACCCCACAGCCCAGACATATGAAGGATAAGTGGGACAGTTGTCACATGTAGTATATAAGCAGTCCTTGTCTGGAATTCCTCCTTCAATAATTCTGTAGGCCTCTTGGCAGCCTCTCAGATAAGTTTTCTTCTTGTTTTTTCATCTGTTTTTGAGGGACATCTAGTTCTTGGTAATGTTTCTGTTGCACCCTTTTTTTTTACTTGTTGATGACCATCTCCACTGTGTTCCCCGGTATAGTCACTACCTTGGAAATCGTTTTGGCTACTGGGGTGGGGAGAAACTTTGGAAATTGTACAACTATTATCTCTCTTGTAAAATGGGGCTGACAGCACTGAAAATGAGAAGCTGAGGGACTTGAGTGAAAGGATTGAGTCTCCTCATCCAGAATTATTGGTATGACTACATTTGAAAACCACAAAGCGGTATTAATATTTCTAAAAAAGAGGGTATCTGATTTCCTACTGACAATCTGTTTTTTGTTGTTCCAAGCTCTCTGCTCTTTCTGAATTGCCATTTTCACTATAAGGAGTTTATTCATAGAGGCCTGCTACGATCTCTCTCCTTCTCTCTCTCCCTCTCTCTCTCACCTCCCCTTTCTGATGTTTATGCTTCCTTTCCTCTAGGAGTTGAAGATGGTGCACATTACATTCATATCTCCCTTTTTTTCCATACAACAAGAAAAAGGTTGGGCTGAGAGATACCAATTAATTACAGTTCCCTCAGTGAGCATCTGTGGCCGAGGATGGACCTTAAACAGTGGTGAACTTGAACATTCAAGGTTCTTGGTTCTGGATTATGGTATTGGTCCTAGGTCTATATCTTAGCTCAGGGGTCTACAAACTGTGGCTCTGGAGCCATATGCGGCTCTTTTGGCCCTCTGCTGCGGCTCCCTGTCAGCTGATCCCACCACGGCTGGCCCCTGCCCACCCCCCCCCACAC
>JANHFR010003248.1:217653-237361 GCA_032468015.1 Mimophis mahfalensis | reverse complement strand
GTAAGCCGCCCCGAGTCCTTCGGGAGAGAGGCGGCATATAAATTCGATTAATAAATAAAATAAATAAATAAATAAATTTTGCTGTTAGTTCGCCCAAACCGGTTGTTAAATGTAGCTACCTGTTCAGTGTTTTAAACTCAGCTAATTGGCGCGCAAGCGTTTTTCTGGCTCTGGGGATCATGTATGCATGCGCAGGGGGGAGAGGTGATTGTGCGTGCATATGGGCATGATCCCTAGAGCCGGAAAAACATATGCCAATCAGCTGAGTTTAAAACATTGAACTGGTAGCTGAATTTAGCTACTGGTTCAGTGTTTGAAATGATCGCGTGCGCATGCTGGAGGGAGGGGGGATAGTGCATGCATGTAGGGTCACATGCACGGGGTGGGGGAGTGGGGGGGTCTGCGTGCCAGTTTGGGCACGGGTGCCATAGGTTTGCCATCACTGTTCTGCAGCATACTTTTCTGCCTAACCTAGTGGGATGGACCAATGTACTATGGCAAAGACAGCTTCACATGGCACATAGAACCAGCATCATTCCATTGCTTGTTTAATTAATCTCTCCCTCTGTGAAAGCATTAACTGCCATGGCTTCCACTGGTATTTCATTAGTGGTTTGGTCATCTGCTTACTGAACTTAAAGAGGGGTGCCTGTAAACGGGATGCTCCGTTTTTACTGTTCTGCCATAGGTGTTAATCTCTTTTCGATAACAAGATCAAGTTACTAATTTATTTATATTGCATAGTTCTTATTATATTGCATATTTAAACTGCCCATCTCCTTCAAAGACATGAACAGCATTACAAAACAAACCCATGGCAGTACTTTTCAACTTCTATAGTTTTTCTTCTGGAATTCTGTCAAAATGGGTTTGATTCAAGGGTGAAATGACTTTATTCCATTGACACATTTGCAAATGCCAGACTTTCCTTCAGATGACTGGGTACAGAGCTTTCTCAGCTCTATCTCGGAGGATAGTACACTAGAGATATCAGTAGCATTTTTACCAAGATGGATTTTTTTTCTACTTTGAAGAGGCATAGTGCTGCTGAAGATAGACCTTGATATTAGTAGTGGCAATTTATTTTTCTCTTTATTGTTTGATAAAATGTTTCTTGTATCAATCATTTACGCCAAATCATTATTCATTAGAATGAGAGCTAGAGAGAGTTGTTGTTTGAATCTCCATCATACCATTTAACACTATTACTTTTGATGCAGTTTAATTTATTGGTCTACAATTCACAAATTGTGATTCAGTTGCAAAATAGTACCATCAAAACCTAAGTGCTCTTTAAATGCAAAGTGAATGAATGAATGAATGAATGAATGAATGAATGAAACAAACTGGTGAAGCAGGAACCTGTTGTTGCCAGGCTAGAGGGAACTCATATGTCAACACATACTAGATGCCAACCAAGGCCTTCAAGAATAAGCAAACATTCATTGATTTGGAAAAGCAGAAGAAAAAGTTTAGAGTTGAAACCCTGGAATGTAGTCCTTCGACTTTTGTGTAAATACATATATGAGTGTGTTCTGCATGACCATGGCTACATTTTTGTGTGCAATAAAGAGACTAATCTGGTCATGTTTGAAGTCCCATTTCCAAGGAAGCCAGTCCGTGAATATCCAGGGAACCAATGTTTACAGCTGAGCTTGGTGTGAAGGCTTGATCCTTAGAATCATAGAAATCTGCCTTAGGCCATGCAAAGTTGGCTTATCTGTCCTTGTTTGTCTGTTTTAACATTTCTAGGTTAGAGGTTTTTCCAGAAGTGCAGACAAACTCTCACAACTCTCACAAACTCTCGCTATTATTAATTTAATTTAATTTTAATTGTATATATTTGTTACGTTTTAACTGCCCTGTACACCGCCCTGAGTCCTTCGGGAGAAGGGTGGTATATAAATTTAATAAATAAATAAATAAATAATTCCAATAGTAGTGACATCTGTGGGAATTCTGGGAGTTTGTCCATGAGAATGGATGAACTCATGTGGCAGTCAGTAGCTCTGCAAAATCTTTGACAGAATTCTTTCCAATCTTATGCTGTCAGACCCTTTTGGCTGAAAACGTCAGGAATTGAATCAGAGTTGTTCTGCATATAGGACATCTGTTCTCACCCACAATCTTAACAATTCAAGTTAGCAGAACATAGGATTCCAAAAGATCTTCCTTTTAAAAGTCTGTATTTTCCCCCCATTCGTTAGAAAGTAATGAATTGGGAGGGGATAGTAATGTGGAAGAACCAATCCATGTACTCTTTTGTATGCCTTTCGTAAAATCTGAAAACACTGCTGGATGATACTTGATATTTGAGAGTGAGATATCTTATTAAGTAAAGTATGCGATGTCCATATTCCGCAGAGAAAGAAGGAAAATGCATTGCATCTGTTTATAATGCATTTCAGTGCATGCTGATTTAAAAATCTACTGCTTTATGACAGACGGTGAGGGGAACTGCTGGAAGTTGGTAAAAGTAGAACTGAAAAGAGGAATTCAGCTTATACTGAGTAAAGCTAAAATTAATATAAAATCTTGGACATTTCAGCGTTTGATAGCAATATATTATGTTCAACTATGGAAGCCATTGACATTGTGTTCATCTATGAAGGAATGACTTATTGGATGCAAGCATATATTTATGTTGAAATCATGGAAGGGTGTGTGTATTTCTCTCTCTCTCTCTCTCTCTCTCTCTCTCTCTCTCTCTCTCTCTCTCTGTGTGTGTGTGTGTGTGTGTGTGTGTGTGTGTGTAGACAATCTATTTGGTAAAGTATCCCTTGACATTCTGCTAGTTAAAGATGGGCTTGTACAGATTTCAGTTAAGTAGGTACATTGCTTGCTTATGTAATATCTAGGGCGGTGTATTGAATGGAGAGCCATGGCTCAAAAGTGACTCAGATGAAACAGTGTAAGGTAGACTTATTAGATTTGTGGATACCGCAAAACTGACTGGGAAGTGCCAATACCCTAGAAGAGAAAAATTAAATTCAGACATATCTTGGTAAGTTAAAGAAATTGAATCAAACAGTAGAACAACATTTAAGAAATAGAACATTGCGGTCAGGAAACAAGCATCAAATGCACAGATACAGCAAGCTTGGTAACAGTACTTATGAAAAAGTTTTTGGTTTAGTACTTCATAGCAATTGATTGGAAAATATTGTTAAATATGTTTCAAAAGTGCAAGACATATATAAAAAACTGGATACCCATAAGCATATTTTCTTTTTAATAGCAATGTTATTAAATAGTAACAGGAGAAACTAATAACTGAAAAAATAAAAGAATCAAAAGAAAGAATTGAAAACAGAAAAAGGAAAAAAGAGAAACAAATATTCAATTCAATTCTAAATATAGTAAAGAAAAAGAAAAAAATATACAAATAAGTGACTTCCTGCCTTCACTGGAAGTATAAACAATTTAAGGAACTTATCATCTCTTAAAATACAACAAATGATCTCTTTTTCTCATATCCCATTTCTTTTTTTTATAAACCTAAAAACCTTCTCACTTTAATCCTGATATCACCAAAAGTCCATTAAGGTTTACCAGAGTTAACTATTTATCTATTTTAACCATAATCAAATATATATCAACTTTATATTCCTTCCTTTTCTTTCTACCAATCTTAATCTTTATCCCTTCAAATAATGTTGTATAACTTGATTTCTTTTCATTTTTATATTTGTCTCTCCTCACAAAATACTTCAAAATTTTAACAAGCCTTTTCACTGTTCACTGTTTTGGTTTTTGTTGTTTGTTTATTCATTTTAATTATTAAGATACCAGCTAATTTCTTTACGTGTCTAGTGTAACATCTTTTTCCATGTCATTTTAAAATCCACTTTCAAGTCAGCCTTGATCTTGTCAAATAGAACTTGTTCCTCTACCATAGCAAATTTAAGATACAGTATATCAATAGAGGCAGACATTCTTAAAATTAATTTCTTGGTCCATTGTTCAAAAATATCTATCAGTATGTCTGGTGTTAAAATATTGTGCTTCATTCTGTAATTGTAAATCAAGTTTAAGTATTTTTCTCCTTAAATTATAATCTTTTGTTTCTTCTTAATTCCTTGTATTTGTTTTAATTCAAAACAAGCATTTTCCCACAGGATTGTTTATAATTATTCCCAAAACATTACGGTACTTTGTTTTTTTCTAGACTCTTAATCTGTTTTAACTTTCTAAAATCAAAGCTTTAATCACCCTTTTGCTGTTTATTAAAAATATACTTGTAGTTAAAACTTAACTTGGCTAAGGTTTGAAGGAAACTGATAGTACCTATAAAACATATGAATCTATAATTCCCGTTAACTTCCTTATTAGCTGAAAAATTATTTATTATTAAAATAAGCTAATAAGCCATTTTTGAATGATTTGAAAAGGAAATATCTGAACTTAGTATCTTTTCAGAGGTACTGACCATGGCTTGAGCAAGATCGCTATTCTTTCGTCTCCAAAAGCTCTAAACTTTCTGGAGTGCACTATCTTGCAATCTCCTTATGAGGAGCAGCTGTCTAAAGTTCACATACTTATGGAGGATCTCAACTCTTCTCCTTGTTTGGAGAGGAATTATCAAAGAGGCAATCTGCTCATCAACTCTTCATTGTACCATGGTCGTCAGCTCCATTTTTTTGTGGAGCCATCTTCAACCCACCATTTTGTCCCTGGAATTCTAACAGAAACATATTTTTCCAAGGAAGCTATTGCTCAACTTCATTCTCTTTCAGTAAGATCCTGCTTCTAATACTGTATCCAACACTAGACATCATCCTTTAAAAAATAAATCAGAGAATTAGGACCAGGATCAGAATATAGGCAACTAGTATGATTAAGTACTAGAAAATAAAGGGATATGAAAGTATTATTAGATACCTGAAAGGAGGTCACTTAGAAGAAGATCAAGTCACACACTCTAATGTTCCACAATATAGATAAAGGAGTAATAGCAATAGCAATATTAACAGCACTTAGACTTATATACCAGTTCCACAGTGCTTTACAACTCTCTCTTAATGGTTTTCAGAGTCAGTATATTGCCTCCGATAGTTTGGATTGTCATTTTACTGACCTCGGAAGGATTGAAGGCTGAGTCAACCTTGAGCCGTTGAGAATCGAACTGCTGGCAGTCAGCATAATTACCCTGCAGTACTGCATTCTAACCACTGAGTCACCACAGCTCTTTTAGCTGATGAATAATAGATTTAGTCATCTTAACCCTTGTGAACTGGCAACGGAAAGCAAACTTTTCTTTCAGTTTAGGTTATAGTGAAAGATTATGTCAGTGCTGAAACACAAACCTCCCAGAGGCACGTTGTGTGAGATGGGTGACTAAATAAATACGATTTAAATAAATAAACACCATTTTCTAGTTTTACTCTCTGGTAATAATGGAGGAATGCAGGAAGAACCAGTCCATATGTTACATCTGAACATTAGAATTTTCATGGCCTTCTAAGAAAATTTTTCCAAAGTTGGTGGTTTTCTGCAATATACTGCTATATTAATATCCTATGATGTATCCATACAAAACCAGTGTTTGGTTTTTTAAGGCAAAATGCCAACTTTGGAATACAATAAGTAGCAACAGTGCATATCCATGATCTCTGGAAGATTTATATATTTGTAAGATTTTAACAACCAGTGGCTTGATAATGGTTTCAAATATAATAATATTTTTCTCCCGAAATATAATTATTTATATCAGTCTTTCTTTTTAACATGTAAGCCGCCCCGAGTCCTTCGGGAGAGAGGCGGCATATAAATTTGATTAAATAAATAAATAAATAAATAATAAATAAATAAATCTTATGGACTCATGCCCTCGTCATTTCCTGTCTCGTCTACTGCAATGCTCTCTATATGGGGCTCCCCTTGAAGAGCACTTGGAGACTTCAGCTGGTACAGAATGTGGCCACGCTGGTTGTTATGGGGGTGTCTCGTCACTTCCATGTTACACCTCTCCTGCGCAGCTTGCACTAGCTGCCTGTCGTCTTCTGGGTGCGATTCAAAGTGTTGTTGTTGTTAGTTGCGAAGTCATGTCCGACCCATCGCGACCCCATGATCTTAGTAATGATCTTTAAAGTGCTCCATGGCTTAGGACCGGGGTACCTGCAAGACCACCTGCTGCCTCCGTTAGCCTCCCACTGACCAGTACGATCCCACAGAGTCGGCCTCCTCCAACAATGTTGGCTGGCGACCCCCAAGGGGAGAGCCTTCTCTGTGGGAGCTCCCACCTTTTGGAATGAGCTACCCCCGGAACTCTGGATAATTCCTGACCTCCAATCCTTCTGCCGGGCTCTGAAGACCTGGCTATTCCAACAAGCCAGTCTGGCCTAATGTTAATTTTAATGAATCTGTATATTTAAATTTTAATTGTCGATGTTTTTAGTAATTTATTGGATTTTTTTGTTTCATAATTTTTTAACTTTTGTATTTTATGTTTTATAATTGTGAGCCACCCCGAGTCCTTCAGGAGGTAGGCAGCATACAAATCCAATAAAATGAAAAGAAATGAAAATGGACTGCTGATAAGTGCTATCCTGTTTACTACAATTTGACTTTGTATGCAATTAGAAGATACGTTGAGTATTTTGTGGCAGTTCATCAGCATACCCTCAAGTCCTCCATTGCACAAAATCCGTTCTGTAATTACCAGGAGAGAGTCAAACTACTTGGGAATAGTCACAATGCCATAATTTCTTTAAAAAAAAAATCAGAAGTGAATTTTGACATTGGCAGAAATGGAAGGAAATGTCACTTTAATGAGGTGTGTGCCTTCCCAACTCTTTCTCTTTTCTTGTTTCTCTAATGCCTTTTAATTCAGCACCGCCTGATTTGTTAGAATATAGTTTCCTATGGTATGCAAACCATGGGATGAAACCAATTGCCTGCTTGGATGACATCTATGAAATTGTTACGTAATTGCAAAGGAAGTACACATTTTAAGTAAAGTCAGGGTAGTTAGAAGATGAGAAACAAGAGCTTATAGCACAGGGCTTAATCCTGTTTATTTTTGTTGAACAACTAAGGTTTATTGATTTGGAATTATGGCTGGAGCAGAAGTCGGTGTGTTTGTGTAGATATAGAAGGTATATAACTAATTTAGAGTTCCTTAGAGAAAAGGTAGAAAGCAGACTGTCAGCGTTCCAAGTAACAAACTCCAATGCAATAAACTCTGAGATAAGCATTTTCTCAAAGTTCCGTTTTATTAGAGTTATCATATTGGCACATCTGGGAAAACCCGAATGTGAGAGTTCCGGGTTTTCCCGTCATTATTGAAAATCCAAAACCCATCCCCTGCACCCATCAGTCCATCACAAGGTCCAGTCACTGAAGACATTCCTCCAACACTCCTATCCCAGATGCAGGATGGCTCAGCCTTGACACAGAAGAAGAAGGTTGTTATGTCTAATCTTCTATCCCTCTCTAAAAAAACCCCTCCCAATTTCCCAGGTACTAAAATATGGCAGCGTGGAAGTTTCTAAGAAAAAATGGCTTATAAAGCTGACACAGATGTAATTAAACAGTAGAATCAGGAACTCACATCCAAGCAGCAAAACCTAAACAAAAGGGCAACCAAAACTAATTTAAACAAAAGATTGAGAGATGGATTTTTAACAAGCCAAAAGGAAAGACAAGTTATAGTACAAAAATTAAAATGGATATTGAAGCTGAATGACATTGGAGGTTTCAAAAGAGCTATACAAAAACATTCATGGTGTAATCTTTGTGAGGATGCTGTGTTTGGAAATTGACCTTTCAAAGGCTTTGTTTTGTGAATTTTAATTGTGCAACTATGCTGTGGAATTACATTAACTTTTTGTTTTCATTAGGCAATATATGTGCTCATTCTTACTAATGAGTCCTAAAAATAAATAGCACTTAAATCAATCTTTTAATGAAGTTAACACAGTACACATTAATGCGCACACACATCAACTTTCCAAAGATTGGGAAGGGGAGGAGACTCTCATAGAATTTTAAAAAGACCTAAACATTAGCATATGGCTCTTATTAGCACTGGAAAATGTTCACATTAAAATATTGCATGCATTGACACAATAGTCTTTGAAAAGAAACTTCAGTTAATTTTAAAATGTTCCTGTGCCTCTGACTGATATTTTTATTGTATAAACATGTTCATATTGTGTAACTTTCTCAACTGAATGCCAGATCACATCCTCATGACTGAACTTCAGTTTATTTTCCATTTGCTATAAAGTCTGCCTACCAGAAGCATTGTTTTAATCTGATATGGCTACAAGAACAATTTAGTATTTCAAACACCATAAATGAAACATTCATGGAAAAGCTATTAATGTGTTTTTTCCCAACTGCTAAATTTGAAAAGGGTGTTCCTTTTAAGTATCACAGAAAAATGATTTTTTTTTACAAAACAAGTTTCACATTTCAAAAGTACTTAGTGATGTCATCAGTGACTTTTAATGAATTGAATGACCAACATAGGCTTGTCCAAATTGGAGTGTATCCTTTTTATTCATAAGTACACATATTCAACCTGGTTTTCTGAGTTAGACGAGATGATGAAGATGCGATAGCTCTGTTGTCATAGATGTATTGCAGTCTGGAGAACTGAATCCCACAAGAACACTTTGAATATATCTAGTATGGACCTTCTTCATATCAATTGATATTCCATGATATTTAAAAGGATTAGAGTAAAACTCTTTAAAATTTAATTTAAAAGCTTTCATTAAATCCTACTACTGAAAGGGAAACATAGTTTTTCCCCCCCAGTTTTTGGGCAAGGTGTTAAAGCATGTGATGCCAATTTATCACCATTTGTTTCTCAGTGAAGCTCATTACTGAAATTTAAGCTTGGGAATGGGACAGTTTTTGTTTTCTTAAAAATTATTTATTTATTCTGTCCTTATTGCTTTTTCAAATAACTCAGAGTTGTGGTCCTCCTACTATTTTCCTCACAACAACAACAACACTGTGAGATTGGTTGGTCTGAGAGAGAGTGACTGGCCCAATGTTATCCAGAGGGCTTTCATGGCTGAAGTCAGGACAAACTCACAATCTCCTGCTTTCTAGCCTGGTAACTTAACCACTAGGCCAGACTGGCTCACAGTTTATTTAAGATGGGCAGGGGCAGTAATCCTAACAGTAATCTTAGGTCTGGAACTGTTAAATAGCTTTTAGGTCTAATAACCATGGTTTTCTTCTGAACTATTTGCCTTGAATGGAATTTAGAAACGTTGCTTTCTTAGGGCTCAAATGCTGCTTGACTGTTTGACTTCTGAAGGAGAGGCCTGTTTCATGTGTGGCTAGTAAAATGGCCTATGCTGTTCCCTAGGGTTGCAATTTGTCTCTATGTTATGTAGTATATTTATTTATTAAATTTTATCCCGCCTTTATTATTTTATAAGTATTCAAGACGGCAGACATACACAAAATTCTTTCCTCCTCTTCTTTTCTTCAGAACAACAACCCTGTCAGGTGGGCTGGGCTGAGAGAGAGTGACTGGCCCAGTGTCAGTCAGCTGGCTTTTGTGCTTAAAGCAAGATTACAACTCACCATCTCCTAGGTCCTGGGCCAGTGTCTTTACCATTGCACCCACTGGCTGTATGGAAGAATAGAGTTTAGAGGGCCTACATCCCTAGTATGCTGATGATTCCACACAATATGTGGAAATTGTATCTAAAATAAACAAAAATGCCCTATTCAAGTTCTAAATTGGTGTTTGATGTTAATAGTAGATAATATAAGGGTTTTTTAAGCAAAACAGGTCAAACTGTAGACTTGGAAGGCAGGTTTCATACAATTCTTTACAGTAAATATCTCTTCCACTGTAATCAGGAGCCATTAAAACTATAGTCTATATGCTACTTCACAGTTAGTCTTACTAAGATGTATAAGCCTATAATTCCTTTACTGATTTAAAAATCCATGCTGTATTATTTTTATCTTAACTATATATTCAAGCCACAGTGACACACTCTCTTATAGCATCACTAAGCTCATTGCCATCTATTAAACAAAACTTGGTGATGCTGTTTGGCAAGACCTCATTAGTAAAAATAATGATTTAATTAAACTTGACCAAGTTTAATAATAATTTTAAAAAGCTCACCTATTTATTTTTGATTTAGTTTATGATAATCTTTTTAGTAAGTCTTAGTGTCAACAGACTTGGTGCTTAAAATGCTGTATCTGTTATTAAGAAAGGAGCATCTGCGCTGGCTATGCTTGTTTTTATTTATTTTTCTTCTCATTTCTATTTTTATCCACGTTATTTTATGTTATTTAAAAGTGGTCAACAACAACAAAAAAGATTATTTCATTATGTGGGTTTTGAATTAATTATCACTATGTTATATTAAACTTATTCACCAGATTTGTCCAAAAGGGAAGTTGTTATATTGAATAAACAAATACAGGAATAATTGCCTCATTTAGGGATCACGACTGGGACTCACAACTCGATCGTTAAGCGAAGTGCTAACTAAATAAAACTGCAATTGTGCTTTTGATCTCATTTCAGCTTTCCTTTCATTACAGACTCGCAAAGGTTGTAACTGTGAGGATTGGGATCAAAGTTACTTTTTTCATTACTGTTTTGAGAACAATTGCTAAATGAGGCAATTATTAAATAAGGACTACTTGCATGTCCCCTGTCAATCTTTTTTTTTTTTTTTTTTTTGGTAGATAATCTTAACTGCCTATCTCTGTACTTGCAGAAAGATGCATATTTATCAGAGAAAAAGGCGGTCCTTTTAATAGAATTTAAGGCCACTTGGCATAACATAGTACTTATATGATACATGACTTTAAAACAACTGCTTTTGCCTGGG
Source organism: Mimophis mahfalensis (assembly GCA_032468015.1). Lineage (NCBI taxonomy): Eukaryota > Metazoa > Chordata > Lepidosauria > Squamata > Mimophis > Mimophis mahfalensis. The sequence goes on along the minus strand of JANHFR010003248.1, from coordinate 226,535 downwards.
GTAATTACCCATCCTCCTGATTTTTTTCCTTTAAAGCTAGATAATCAAACCTTTTGCTGTGCAGTACCCTCCTCTCCATGAAGCAATTCCAATGTCATTGAGGCAAATTATTGTGGGAGCTGCTGTTCCATTTCCACCTCTAGCGGCACCTGTGGTTTGATAAGAACTCTGACAGCGCAGTGGTTAGAAGGCTGTATTACAGGCTAATTCTGCCAGCTGTCAGGAGTTCGATCCTGACCGGTTCAAGGTTGACTCAGCCTTCCATCCTTCCAAGGTTGGTAAAATGAGGACCCAAATTGTTGGAGGCAATAGGCTGACTCTGTAAACCTCTCGGAGAGTTCTGTAAAGCACTGTGAAGTGGTATATATGTATAAATGCTATTGCTTGACGGCAAATGGTCTTCAAATGCTTTTTTCCTACTTTGAAACTGAACACTCAATAATCATGGGTCTTCTGCCAACCTTTTCAGAGATTGGGCTGATTCAGTTTGTAGAGTGAAGTCCTGATATCTCCCTGTGTTACCATGATGTGAATGGTGCCTGTAGATGGTGTACTGAATTAATAATATTGAATCAAATGCACAGTCAACCTTTTCCTTCTTTGTCCCTAGGGTAAACTTCCACTGGCTTTTTACAGGTATGCCTAGTGGCTGGCAGAAAGGAGAGAGGGAAGCATGTTGCAATAAATGCATGTAAAACTGGCCCCTAGAGGTTCTTAATATGGAAAGAATAGATTTAGGATTGATGGTTTTGGAGACTTACTTATGAACAATTGTTAGTCAACGTAAGGGTGGGGGGAGAAATGCAGAGTCCAGGTTTGGGCATGATGAAGGATAACTGATCTATTTGATGAAGCATACTCAGTGACAGAGAAAAGTAATTATAATTTTCCTGGGATGGTATAAGGATTCTTGCCTTGGGCAGGGGGGTGGACTAGAAGATCTCCAAGGTCTTTTCCAGCCCTATGATTCTATGAATTAGGCTTGTAAGGTAAGAGAAACCCTCTATGGATTCTTCATATGGTGTGAGATGTGGTTTAAAAGTGAATTTTCAGTGAAATAAAAAATGAGTTTCCCTTAAGGCATGTAAGAAAATGTAAAAAATGCTATTAAGCTCACTTTCAAAAGCAGATGTATTTCTTGCATGTTTTCTTTTCAGTGCCATGAATAGAAGGTATTGTTGAAGATTGTGCCACTCAAAAATGCTTAGTTTCAGCGAAGGTATTGTATCATATTTCTAGACCAGGATATTATATATATTTTTTCTACCATCTTTATGAATCTTTAGACGGAAACTGATATTTTAAGATTTCCACAGAAGATAATGTTTAAAGGATTTGCAATCTTTTCTAAAATATAAGTACAGTAACCCATTAAAAGCAAGAAGCATATGGACAATTCAGGGATATTTACTTTTATTGAATGTAAAAGATTCTTCTTTTATGAACGGGTGCTATAAATACAAGTCAGAATTAACAGAGTTGTTTGGTATGAGCAATTCCAAATAATGACATCAGTGGGCCTTTCCAGATGTTAAGAGAATTGTGTGTGTCTCTGTGTGTGTTTTATTATTATTGATTGCTGTATTTCTGGTATATTCGTATTACCTTAGGTCCAGTAAGCTGGTAATGAGCCTTGTTAGCGCAGTGATTAGAGTGCTGTACTGCAGGCCACTTCTGCTGACTATCGGCTGCCCGCAATTTGGCAGGTCAAATTCCACCAGGCTAAAGGTTGACTCAGCCTTCCATCCTTCTGAGGTGGGTAAAATGAGGACCCAGATTATTGGGGCAATATGCTGACTGTGTAAACCGCTTAGGGAGGGTTAAAAGCCCTGATAAGCAGGTATATAAGTCTAAGTACTATTGCTATTAAATCGAGGACAACTGTATTACACAGATGCAGTATATGAGAGAAAATAAAGTTCTAGATGTTATTATTTATTTTGATTTAAGAAGGCTATATAGGCTTATATTAACATTTACATATCTTAGTTATTAATCTAGATAAATGTAATTTATTTGTATATGTATTTGGTGCATCTAGGAAGAAATCAGACTCTAAGGAATCGATTTAATGTTTTAAAAAACAATGTCCTTGTAATAGGATGGTTTAAAATTAGCACAACAAAGTGGGCCACTAAAAGAATCACAAAATGCAGGATAAATTTACTCAAAAAGGTTTATCATTTATCACTGATACTAGCAGAGCTTTCCTTAACAGATAACTACGACGGTACAAATATAATTCTGAGTGGAAATATTGAATATGGATGACTAAATTTGTTTTATTTCTAATAATAATAACCCATTTACATTACATCTTCCTATTCCATTCCTAATATTAATAGCTGTAAATGTATACTCGTATATGTATCCTATTATGATTCATGTTGATTGCTTTTATTTAATATCCTATGACTCACTGAATGTTGTATCTTATTATTTATGATGATTGTTACTTTATTATTATGAACATGTACATTGCATGTACACTGAGATTTGATTCTGTTCTGTTCTATTCTGTTCTATTCTGTTCTATTCTATTCTATATTCTATTCTATTCTATTCTATTCTACTCTACTCTATTCTTTAAAGAGAGAATTTTATTCAAAAGCTTGCACAGTTGTTTCTGCTTCCCATGTAGCACGTGTGTCTGATGGTTTCAGTCACACTACAAAAAGCAAGGTAATGCTAAGAGCAGAATTTGGAGAGCAGGAAAGGGCTTTTGTTCTTGGTTACTTCAGTGCTACAATTTCCACTCCCCGGTCTGTTCAGAACAGTTTGAAGCCGAGCCATTATCATCTTCAATTCTGCCAACCTTGAAATAAAGAGAATATATAGAGAATACCATGAACCAATTACTGGTCTCTCTGTGGATCTTGGAATAACAAACATCTCTTAGAGCCCACTCACCCCAAAAAGGGAGGAAAAAAGAGGCATCAATCCCCTCCAAATCTATGTTTCTATTTATGCTCTTAGTGTTTGTCTGGTCACTTGCAAAAAAAATGATGAGTGATTTCTAAGAGCAGGAGATAGAAATCACCAAGCTACCTTTTCTCAAGTGGCTTTAAAGACTCACCAGCTGTGATAATGAAAAATAGCACATCAATATTTTTGCAACTAGGCTGGAGAGAGGCAGGGAAAGAGATGGGTACTAAACAAGCGGAACACTGAAGCTCAGTGGTGGGAACTCCAGGAGGTGGGAGGCGGAGTGAAACTATGGTTCACATCAATGGGGATAACAGACCACCCACAATCTCCGTGGTACTGGAACAGTGGAGCTGAAAAAACAACTGATTCAGTTTTCAGAACCCACCAATATCATATGTCTCTACTGGTCCAAAGTGATACCAAACTACCATATAACCCTTATATTTAAGTGCCAATGCACAGGGATGGATGGGAATTTAGTATTGGTTGCCTTAAGGAAGGAAGCTGCTCAGTGTCTGACACAAGGACATCTGATGACCCAAGAATATAAAGCATAGCATAGCATTTTAGACTTATATACCATCCCATCGCGCTATATAGCACTCTCTGGGTAGTTTACAATGTTGGAGCATTATTTGCATTTTGACTCAACAATCCAGGTCCTCATTTTACCAGCCTGAGAAGAATGGAAGGCTAAGCCAGTCTTGAGCCCCATCAAGATCAAACTCCACACCGTGGGCAGTTTTCTTGCAATACTGCACTTTATCCACTATACGACCAGGGCTCCTATTTGTGCACACAAAGCTATTTTTGCTCAGCCGTACCATACCACAATATTTTTATTTATTTAAGAATCAAAGTTTCTTCTTAAAAACTTCCCAAATGGCTGGTCTTATTAACATATGTGGTAGACATGGGGTTGTGCTAAGAAAATATGTAACTGGTTGGAGGAAATGACCATGCAATTTATCGAATGGAAACCAGAATTTTTTAAATTAGGGATAATACCATATCAAATAAATAAGATAAATGCCTATTTGATGATGCATGTTTTAACAGCAGCTAGGGTTGTGTTTGCATAATATTGGAAAAATGAGGTAATACCAGATGAAGATGTTGTAATAAAGAAAATTTTGGAATGCGTTGAAATGGATAGGCTAACAATGGCTATTAAAGAGAGGCAAGAAACAGATTATTATGAAGTTTGGGGGGCATTTTATTGCTGGATTCAAAACAGGAGGAAGAAAGTTTATTGAAATTGCCCTAATATATTTTGTAAAATGTTAAAATAATAATATATTTGTTATTCAAGACATTATAATATTACTTCATTATTGTACTAGGAGGTTAAGTGTGTAAGATTTTATTAGAACCAGCTATCGCACTCTCGATTGATAGTGTTTTGTTTTTTGATATTTTTTTGTTGTATTTTTTCATATTTGCTTTGTTTGTAACCTTTTTTTTTTTATAACTATAATTTTAAAAATAATAAAACTTAATAAAAAAAACTTCCCAAGTGGCTGTCAGGTTAACTTTTCTGTGGTGTTCACTAAATACCATATTGTATCTGATGTTTTAATTTTTTTAAACAAAACAATTACATGAGAAGCTTTTGGGGTGCAAAGGAAAATACCAGCCTCAGTCATCAGCCTTATTTTAAAAAAATGCTTCAGGCATTCTTAAGAAATAAAGAAGTTGTTTTTAAAAATAATAAAGGTGGGGCACAAACAAACAAATAAAGATGGATAGCTGTGGCATAATTCTTTATCTGGAAATGTGATCTTCTTGCAAGAAAAATTATGTGCAAGTAAGAATTGAGTAAATTATGAGAAATACAAATGTAAGTTGAACACAGAGGGAATGGGGAAATTCAGAATTATGTAGCGTAAAACAAGACAAAAGAGCATCAAGAATGAATGGCTTCCAAGTGAACGTGGCTATGAGCAGTACAAAAGAATTACAAACCAAGTCTGCTTTGGTCATGTAGAATGGATGAAGATTAAATTGCAACATATAAGACATAAACATGTTTAAGTCAGTGCTGACTCCAGGTGGATCACTTGAACTGGTCCCTCCAGGTTCCTTGGCAAGATTTTAAGAAGTGGTTTGCCATTTGCCTGCTCCTTCTCTGGGCTGAGAGAGAGTGACTGGCCCAAGATCATCCGGGTGGCTTTATACCTGAGGCAGAACTCCAGTCTCTGGGTTTCTAGCTCGCTGCTCTCTTTACTGTACCAGATTGGCTCTTTGCCAAATACGAGGGGAGTATGGATAAATCAAGAGGTAGAAACCCCAAAATTTGTGTCTCAGAATATCAAAAAGAGAGGTGAGAAATCCTGCTCAAATCCACATACCGATTTTCCATTTAAAATTATTTTACAATTGAATTCATTCTCATGGTTCAGTATTGAATATTATAATTTTGCCATCTAATAGCTGTACTGAAAGGGAAGGAGAAAGGTGGAAGCAATGAAGACTAAGATACCTGTAAGGTTTAGTTTAGGATCTCTGAGGTACTGAGAGATACATTCCAGAGGTGAAGAGATGGGTGTATAGATAGGAACATCTGGGCTCCAGAAAATGCATTTTATGTTTTCAGAATGAGCCAGGAGACAGTGAACCTTATCCCTATTCCAGAAATACCTCTGAAAGCAATTTTGGCTTGAAATTCTTCCCATTCTGAATGATCAAACAAAACAAAAAAATAATCAAACATTTTACATATGTACTAATGAATGCTACTGTAACGATGATAATCAACACCCACATCTTGTTTTTTTAATTTGGGGGTGTTCATTGCATTTGAGGATGTCACAATTCATGTGAAATGTGAGATACCTCAAATGCTGTATTCATTCACAATGGCTTATGCAAAGTGTTATTGGTAGTGCTTAAAAGTCCTTCCCATTGTGCAGTTACCAGCACAGCAATTAAAATCTCTGTGTCAGAAAGCCAGAATCATCTGTTACACACACACACACACACAAATCTGCTTGTGCTTTTGACTTACTCTCCTTTTTTTTTACTGGGAAGTGAAAACAGATTTGAGTTTCTTGCCTACAACCAGCTGCCTGCATACCATGTTTGTTGCAGAAATTGTCTACTGGCATATAATTTCCCTCTCAAGTCTTCTGACTGAGCAGCCTGCCCTTTCTTGGTTACAGATGGCTTTCCTGTCATGTACGCCCTGTAGCCTTGATGGCAGCTCTGTGCCAGACCTGCTGCTCTACAAATGTTCTCCTTTTGGAGCACCCGGCTAATATTTTTGAAAGCACCGAGAGTGTTAAAAGGCTATTTTCTGAGAGTTAAATGGAATGGTGGAGTAGAATTGTTGAGTAAATTGGAAGGGAGCATAACCAGAGATAATAAGATAAAAGGCTAATCAAATGTAGGCTTAATATTGAGAGAACTTTTGCACTTGGAGTTTTATAAAGGCATCAAAGTAATTTTCCAAGAAATCTGTCAGCATCTCACTTTAGGACAAATGGACTCTAGCCAAGGAATGATTGCCAATTGCACTGGCAAATGCAAACACACCAAGTATTTTGTCAGAGAACAAAACAGAGAGATTTAGAGTCTGTTCTCTCTTCATTTCACACCGATATTTAGTGTTCTTAGTGTTTTGTTTCATTATTTTCCAAATAAACTACTTTCCAAACTTTCTTTTCTAGGTTTACATTATATGCTTGTATATGACTTGATTCTTTTTTCTCACATCTGGATTTTATTACACACACATGTATATTCCTTAGGTTTGCAGTATTTATTCTAAATGTCAAAATAGTCCTCAATGACATAATCACCTCAAGTGAGGTCTAGTAAATTTTGCTTCATTTCTCAGCAGCTGAAAAAGCCTGATTTATCTCATTTATATTCTTGAAAAATAATAATATATCGTACAATGATTCCTTTAATACCATGAAACAAGAACAGCTGCCTATCTCAGGTCTTTGAGAAGGACTTGATAGGTGGATAAAAATGCCAAATCCAGTTTAAACATCTGACCGACTGTACAGTGAACCATAATAACAATAATTCAAAACCTGCAAATAGAAACAGAGTGACTGTGATAAAGCAAAGATAGTTGTATCAATCCTAATAGACACCTTGAGTGCAATCCTAAAACAATTGTAGCACCGTTTAAACACCATGGGCATTGGCAAAATCACCATTGGTCAATTGCAAAAGGCAGCTTTACTTGGAACAGCTTACATGCTGCAATAATACTGCTAACACTATCAAACTACACCTGCCTATCCCACATCCTTGGGAAGGAATAAGTGAATAAAAATGCCAAATGTAGTCTAAGCATTTGGCTGCAATGAACCATAATAATAACAATAGCCTGAAAGGTACTGTGAATTAAATTACTTGAGAAGTTCTAATTTCTTGAATGTAATGGGGAGCATAATGCAAATCTATCAGGCAGCTTTAATCTTTAACATTTGAAATTTTAACCAGTCTACCCAGTGTGCTCATTTCTGTTAAAGAGGGTTATTTTAAGAATATAATGAGAGCATGACAATTTTTACTAATTATAGTGAGAGGCTGGAATATATTTAACTTCTGCCTTGGAAGATGCTTGTTAATAGTCATTTGTCAATCATTTTTAACTCGTGACCTTGCAATGTGCAATATGCTTTGGAAACAATGTTAAAATGTAAGGAAATGATAAATTTCTAAACATAGCTGAACAGTTTCTTAAAAATATGAAATACGGACATGTTGTCTTTGAGGTACAGGATTATTTGTAAGATGCCCTTGAGCATGATTAACAGTGTATAGCAAGCAGCTCTTGAGCAGCAAACCAAGATTATGAACAGCAATAAAAAAAAAACCCATTCTGGTCTATCAAAAGGAAGAACAATGCCAGTAATATAAAACAAGTTAATTGAGACTGCTGGCCTTTGCTAGACAAAAATAAAAGACTGGCTTTCAGCAGGAGCTGGCGTGATCCAAAATGAATGAAACACAGTCCATTAGAATAGGTCTTGCACAAGTACACGCACCTGTATTCACACAGTTGGTATGGAAAGGGAGGACAATGTAGGTATATAAATAGTCTCCAGACTGAATGTGCACAGTGGAGCTAGTATCACTCAAAGTTCATATCATAAGCCACACACAAAGCAATATAAACGAAGGATGTATTTCAAAACACAGGCAAAAGTAGAGTTGACAATCTCAGATGGCATCTGTGCAATGCCACCAAGCACTGGAATCAACAGTTGAATGCAAATAGAAAAAAATGCAGTGCGAAGCTCATCTTGTCATTTGTGACCGTTCCATTGCATGACCATCCAAGCCAAAGGCAATGCTGCCTCTGAGTTAGCACCCAAACATTATTGCCATTTTCTTCTTTTTCTAAAATGTCATAAGTAAAATCAACATCCATAATATGATTATCCTTTTGCCAGTCATAGTATGTAAACAGACACATGCTTAAATATACTTTATTTAATATATAACCAGCCCATCAGTTATTTCTATTAGATTTTCTGATCTATTATCGTTGCATTTATTTTAAAATTCATTCCCTCCACCTTTTGACCTTCATGAGAATGTTGAGATGTTAGGTTGATAAACCTTAAGAACTTGCATGATTGATACACTTTGGACTTACACTTAGGACATCGTGGTCTAAGTCCAAGAGTAAGTCTGATAGTTATGGCAATAATCTTGGCTTAAAGTCCATTTATGGCTAATTGCAGTTTAATATTAGGTCTTTGACTACAATATTGCTTCCAAAGAAAGGTTTCTAAATGCTGACTGTTCTGTCTTTCCATTGAGTTCTCTAGAAAAAATAAAGATACCATTAATCCCATTTACATAATTCTAGAAATGAGCAAAACAGGTATAGTTTTGCTCATTTCTAGATGTAGTGGTGTAGGGGTTTAATGCCTCTTAAAGTAATACCAGCTGCCTGCAATTAGTGCAGGTTCGACTCCCACCAGGCT